>PVJI01011714.1:0-54860 GCA_004026765.1 Micronycteris hirsuta
CTCACTACCTGGCTTACTTCACTTAGCATAATGCTCTCCAGTTCCATCCATGCTGTTGCAAAGGGTATAAGCTCCTTCTTCCTCTCTGCTGCGTAGAATTCCATTGTGTAAATGTACCATAGTTTCTTGATCCATTCATTTGTAGATGGGCACTTAGGTTGTTTCCAGCACTTGGCTATTGTGAATTGTGCTGCTATGAGCATTGGGGTGCATAGGTTCTTTTGAAATGGTTTTTCAGGGTTCCACTACTGGGATTATACCCTAAGAACCCTGAAAAATCTCACAGATTCTTAAGAGAGATTGTTTCTAACTCTTGGTTTACTTATGTCATAATTATTTGTCGTCTTCTCTGCTAGTTGTCTGTATCTATACACGTACACTTAAGGGAGACTTCAGATTATTATCCTAATATCCAGGCCCAGATTTGTTCAGGGATGCATGATTATTTTGTGACAAGCTGGGCCTGGAACAGAGGGCTGTGGCTTTCAGCCAATTATGCTTTTAGTTCTACCCATGGCTAGGGCACAAGCTAATGGACTCCAGTGTTATTCATCCAGTGATTTCTCCACCCGTACTATATTCTTAGCGCTGTGGCCAATGTAACAGAGGTAGATGGTGAAAGACAAGTCCTCTGCCCCTGTGGCACACAGACAGGCAGTGTGAGGTGGTGAGTGCTGGTGAGGGCTGTTGTGGGAACTGTGTGGTGCCAGGTGGGAAGAACGGATGGCCCATGAGAATCACGCAGAGGGTGCTGTGAGGGAAGAATAGGCGTTCTTCAGCAGGATTAGGGTAGAGATGGAAGAAGAGACAAGGTGAACATGGCCTTGGAGGTGTAGCATGTTAGGCAATGACGAATAATTTTTGTTGGTGGAACGTAGCATTTAAAGGAGGACTAGCAGAAGCTGGGGCTGGGTTGGGAAGGTAGAATGCTGTACAGAAGGTGGTTCTTTTCTCTCTGTTCATTCGTCTCAAGCATAACTTTTCTATCTGTATGAAGTGGAAATATATGTTGTGGCCCTTCATCTGAGTTTTGAAGGAAAAAAGTTTGCCGCACGTAGAACAAGAAGAATGTTCCAGAAAGATAGGTGCAAACTCTTGTAGACGTGTGTGAGCAGGACACTTGGGGAGTACTGCAGTGGTCTGTGTTGTAACTTGGGAAGAGTGAATGGCCACAGAAAAACAGGAGCTAGGCAGGAGGGCCTGCTGTTCCCATGCTAAAACCAGCTCTCCAGCACCAGCTGGGTGTCCTACAATTAAGTTTACCCTGGCTCTGACTTCCCCAGCTTCGCACAGACTCACAAATTAGGGGCAAAAGCCTTTGATTCTGATACTAACTATCCACAGTTTTAACATCAGATCCCACAAGTAAAAGAACAAACTCCTCCCTTCCAAAGTACTACCTTTAACTCAGATGCTAGCTGTAAGTAGGGTACCCAGGTCACCTACATTTGTGCTCAACTCAGCTACAAATTTGAGGATTCCCATGATCCCACTTTAGGTTCAGTAAATCCTTGAATGACTCACAGAACACACACACACACACACAATTATTCCTACAATTAGTTTTATTATGAAGGATCTAACTCAGGAAAAGTCAAATGAAAACGTGCTAGGGCAACATTTGGGAGCAGTGTGGCAGGGTACACAGAGCTTCCATGCCCTGTCCTGCGTGCCACCTCCAAGCACATCCCTGTGTTCAGCAAATGGGAAGCCCTACTGAGCTTTGACGTCCAGACTTTTAATGGAGGTTTCGTTACATGAGAACAACTGATGAAACCATTGGCTGCGAGGTTGAACTCAATTGCTAATCCCTCTGAAAACGTCCACGCTTTAGTCAGGTCTTTTGTCTTTCTGGTGACCAGCCTCCATCTAGAAACTATCTCAGGGTCCCTCCCTGAGTCAACTCATTAATATCACAGATACACTGCTGCCACTCAGGAAATTCTTAGAGTTTTTGAAGCTCTGTACCAGGAACCAGGGACAGAGACCAGATGTATTATTTTATCATACCAATGATGAACTGTAGATGCCATTCTGTAACAGTCTATATGCTCAGTGTAAAGATGGTCTGTACATTTGCCAACAAAAATATTAACATTTTATATGTTAGTGGTTAACAGATTACTCCAAAATGCGATGTGCAAAGTCTTTCAATAAAACCTTTCCAGTCAAAAGTTATAATGGAAAAAGCAGATGGTATTTCTTGGCATTCTTTTTTAATAAAAGTAGTATATGCTTTAAATCCAGTTTAAGATTGGATTTATGACTTTATTTCCTTAAAGAATAAAGCAGCCACCCTGTCTGGCATTCTTTAATTTGGCGATAGGAAGTATGTTGCTCTTCATCAGGAGTTTTCCCCCTGTGCCTGGGACTCTTTTAAATGTCAGGTTTTAGCAACCTCCAGCCTTTTGGTATCAGTAATGGAGCATTTACAGGCAACTTGAGCATTTGGGACCAGATGACTTGCAGCAATCTAGAAGGGAGAGTGACCTTTTACTTTGAGCCTTCTGTCTAGAGCTGTTCAAAGCATGATGGAACTAGGTAATACTCCATATTCTATTTAGTAAGTTAATTTTCAGTAGAAAACTTTCTGGACGCCTTTGTGAGGTTGTTTGTTTGGATGAGTCCAAGAACTGAAAGGACTCGTGAGCAGCTGGAGGCCCATGTGTGCCTGCTGACTTGGTGGCACACGTGTGGTTGCTCCGTAAGCTCCTAGCTAGAACTAATATCAGGAATATTCTAAAAGCTAAGGGTCTAGTGTCTTCCCGTGGACTGGAGCTTGGACCATGTGCAGGTTAATCTTTGCCATCATGAAAGCCAGTGTCCTGAGGTTAAAGGTGAAACCGAAGTTGAAATTACAATACAGCATGGCTGTCCTTAGTATGAAGCTGTCTGGAGAGCTGACAATGGACCTCCTTTAGTACCAGGAGTTGTTTGACCACTCGTAGATGAAAATCATCCTGAACTCTACTAGTGACAATCATTCTGAACTCATCTTTGCAGAGCGTAAGCTGATGTGCTGGTAGTAAGTGAAGGTCCTCTTGAAGAATTACAAAGGTTTTCTTGCAGTACTGCTGCAGAGTGGTGGCTTACGTATACCCACAGCTGCGGTGCTTGACTTCCCCCAACTGTCTTGTGTATTTTATAGTGTCTTACCTTCTGGCAGCTCAGTTTCCTCATTGTTGTCCGCTTTTAGCGGTCTCTTCCTTTCTTGTAAATTTTTGAAGATTCAGAAACCAGATAACTTAATTTTTGTGTATATGTGAAGTGCAGGGTCAGAGTTATCTGATTAAGTTAATGGGCTTGGGGAATTCTGTTTGGCTGTTCAGGGGATTTTTGTTTGTTATGTTTTGTTTTTGCTTTATTTGTTTGGGTTTTTTCTGTGTATTTATTCGCTAGGACTTAACTCTTCATGTTGCTGATAAATAACTGAATTCTAAACAGATAGTACCCCATCCTCTTATCTCTTTATTTCACTGCCTACCAATAAATATTCAGTCAATAAGATAACTAAGTATTAAACAAACTGAGTAATTTTTATTTAAAAATATTATAAAAGTATTGTTTTTTTCTGAACAACTTTTAAGTATTCTTTGCCTCTAGTTCAGTTTTCTCTGGGTGTGAAAGTAATTCCTCCTAATGAAAAGGTTTAAAGATGCTCTCTAAAATGCTCTCTGAAAGAACTGCCTCTCTGGCAGTTAACTCTCATGGGGGTAAAGTAGCTTTCAAACCCCGCACAGTTATGGTTAGTTTTAAAATATCTGACCTGTGCGTGTGCCAAGTGGGAGTTCAACTCCCTGGAAGACCACTTATGGCAGCAGTGCAGCTCTTGAAAGAAGTTTTATAAAAGCAGATCATCAAGCTGTAAAGTATAAAGCATGTTAATAGTTCTGGGAGAGCTCAGTTGCTCTCCCAGACATACCGCGATTCCTAAGAGCAGCTGTGGAAATGCAGCTCTTCGAGCAGTCAGATCACATCTTGATTTCAGTTTTTGAGCACCTGTTATCCTTCTAAAGTTTGCACAGTGAATAAAGCGAAGCACAAGTATTCCTTCATCCTCGTATTTGTGTGGGGCTTAAAAATTTCTCAGTGATAGACCAGTTTATTTCTTAATTTACTCTGACAATAATGCTAAAGTTGCATTAGCCTCTCTTCTGCAACGCTTCCCTTAGTGCTTCTGTAGATCTCTGACATACACTTGTAACCTTATATACTAATTTTTTTATTATGGTCCCTGCCCTGTTAATCACCATATAATCATCTAAAGGGCCATGAACCTGTCTACCTAATGCCCAGTGTGTCTTTTACCTCATAAATGTTTTCTGAATAAATAAATGATAAACCCCTAATCATTTTCCTTCCACTGCTGGCCTGGCTAATTACTCATTCTGGGAGACTCAGCCTGGAGGTCACTTCCTCCAAAGAGTCATCAGTGACGTCCACCCCCCTGAGCTGGCTTTACCGCCCCTTCTCTATGCCCTAGACGACTGCTGGAATAGCTCCGTCACTGCTCACACCATTGCAGTGTAATTATTGGCCTTCCTCACTAGAATTAAGAATGGGGCTTGAGTCTTACTCAACTTCGAATCAGTGGTGCCTGCAGCAGTCCTTGGCACACAGTAGTTACTCCATACATGTTTATAGATTTAAGGTGCGAAAGAAGATAAGGATGGAATTATAGGCTGATAAGACCTTGAATGCCTTGCTCAGAAATTTGGAATGAATCATGGAGGTACTTGGAAAATACATTGAGTTGCTTTTTCTTCCTAATGTGTTACTTATATAAATGATAAGGAAGAATTAATGGAAAAAATAACCCTACCAGTAAGATATGTAAAGTGATTTTAAAATATATTTATTGCCATCTCTTGTTTCTAACACATTCAGGTGCTTTATTCAGCAGCTAAGTGAGCGCCTGCCGTATGCCAAGTAGCATGCCGGGTTGGGATGCAGAAGTACAGCATTGACTGTGTTGCTTTTTTGTTGGGTAGAATTCGGTTCCCAGAATAATATGGAATCACTGTTCTTCTGCATCATTTGGTCTAAAAACCATATTGGACACCATCAGCTTCCTCGCCTTTTAGTATCTATTTAGACATAAAATTATTCAATTGTAACTCCACATCTCCCTTTTATCCTTCCTCACTTCTCCAATATCACTGCCCTAGAGTGGTCTACAAGTCCTAGTATTTCCCCTGTGTGTTAACATAAAAAATGTATGATTGTGCATTTATACTTACATTGCTTTGCAATTCTAGTCAGCGTGTTTTTGGCTACATGGTCCGTTTCTCCATGAGGATAGAGAGAAATGCTTTGTATGAGTTATACAGAAATATTGGTTAAATGAAAGAGAAATTAGTCTTTATTAAAAATACCTGCAACAATCAGTATTTTTCTTTTCTACATTTCTTCCCGTTTCATTCCTGCAGCCATGAATGTTTTAATTGTACGGTAATGAGGGTTGGGGATGATTCTTGTGGTGACTCTTGACGAAGACGTGTGAAAGGCGGCGCGCTCCTTGTTGAGGAGGAAAACACAGTGTGCTTGCGTCGTCTAGTACGTCTGTAACTCACCACAGTGTTTCTAACCCCAGGTTACATTAGCACTTAGAGGATGATGCTTGTCTTCTCTAGGCTTGTGTAAGCTAAGGAAATAGGACATCTGTTTTTTAATAATTTGACCTTAAATTGCATTTTTAAAAGAAAAGTCACATGAGTGTTACATCATTTTACTGCATTAGGAAGCAACAAGAATAAACAGTATCCTCTGGGCTTCTGAAGCGATCCAGGAGTTGATCTAACTGTTTATATTATATTAAATGTCTCATTTAAAATTCATGTTTTTCAGTGACCTTGGTTGTTTTTAAAGAAGTAGATTTATTCTAATCTCCTTATCTTGTATGTTGTCACTAACTATTTTGTTTACTTGAGATGAAATAACAAAACTAATTTTGGCTCCACACTCTTGTCTTAAGCATGGTGGGTTTTAATTTTTTATTCTTAAGAGAATAGCTCTGTGATTGAGAATAAACAAATTTTTAAGAAGTTGTAATTCAAAGCTGAAGATAACCCTCATAGCTTCTAGTGTATTTTTTGTTCCTCTATTTTTAATGTTCTCCAGAGAGCATATACCACAAATATTTGATTATCTGCCTTTGTGATGTATTATGAAATCTTGATTGTATGTTGGGTTAAAACATTAACACTAGAATGAGGCTGATTGGATTAAAATTCTAGTTTCCTGTGTGACTTTGGGGAAGATTTTTAACCCTTCATTGAAATGATCATAATACATTTCTCAATGGATTCTGGAGGGGGATCAAATAAAAGAACAGATGTAAAGCACTTAACAGAGAGTGTGGCACATAGCAAATAGTCAGTGAGCATGTAGTGACCACAGCAGCGGTAATAACAGGAATGGGAAATTGTAATGATTGCCCATGCTTTGAGCGGAGAAGGTTGAGCGGTAGCTTCCTCTGAGCTCAAACCCCTGTCACACTCACTCATCTGCTATTTTCTGAAGTCACTGGGCTGCTGACCGTTTACCATTAACGTGCCTCCATCTTGGCCAGGAGTGGCCTTACTCCTCATATTAATACTCAGTATATTTACCTATTAAACTACTTGAAAGTTTTAAGTAATTTTGTAACTATAATTACCATTTATAATTGTAATTATATTTTGCCAAAATATAATTACCACGATTATCATTAATTATTACAACATTTTATTCTTATAATAAAAAAGTACATTCATAATTCAATGGACTTAGTAAATTTTTAACATTTAATCACATTAGATTTTTCATCCTTAGTTGAATCTAGAATGATTATGTATAATATCTGAAAATCAGTCTTTATATATTTAAATAAATGCAAATAATGTACCTGGTTTGGATTACTGACCCTGTTATGCTGAATAGATATGGGTATCAGTAACCTATATAATCACATTATTATTGATACATACAGCTGCAGGGATGCCAGAAATTACGTAGATGTGAGCATTCAACTATTTCACCTTCCTAAAGCTAAGGCCAAATGCATTTGGATAAAAACCAGGGCGAAGTCTTAACTCTGACACATGCTCACAATGTCCCAGGCAGTCTTCTAAGAAGCATTCTGCAGCAGCCTCTTTGAAATGGGTACAATTTCATATCCACTTCCAAAAGATATCTGTGTCAAGATGCAAGAACAGGCTGCCTGGCCGCAGAGCCCCCGCTCTCCGCACTGGGCTCCGGGAGCCTGTGTCCTGCCTCACACCAGGGCGTGTGTGTGCCCACTCTGGCCCTGGTAGCCCTCAGAACATCTCTCAAAGTAGGCGTTCTTCTTTTATTGTTTTATAGGTGAATTGATAAATTTTAGAGTGATTTTGGTCAGGTCACGGCCTAAGTCATTTTTGTAGGTGAGATACTCTCCCAGCCTACTGTAGAGTGGCAAAAAGCATGATTCTCTCTACGGTTTTTACTATTAAGCACTGTAATAAGTTGTCATGCTTCCCTCCTGAATGCATGAAGGAGTTTTGCCAGAACCTCACAAATGTTTGGTTTTGAAGTTTTTACATATTTAAGGAATGTACTTATGTTTAAAACTATACCTGATGTTTGCTTTAATTTAAATTACTTGATTTAGTGGTGAAGATGAATATTTCCCCAAGCATCTCTGCACTAATTGTATGCTTGTTAACACAAATTGCCTTTTCAGACCATTTGCTAATTATTTATTTGTATCTTGAGTCATTTTCTGATTAATTAATCCAATAGATTCCTTAAATTCTAGACCTTGTTGAACACTAATAAATTTGATACTATATTATATCATTAGTTTAATATGGGGATCAGTTTAGTTTCCCGTACTGTTTAACCTTGTCTTTTTTTCATATGAAATAAAACTCGGTCGTTTTACTTTATTTATTTTTTAATTACAGTTGACCTTCAATATTATATTAGTTTTGGGTGTGCAGTATAGTGGTTAGACATTTATATAATTTATGAAGTGATCCCAATAAGTCTAGTACCCCTGCCGACACCATATATAATTATCATTACACTATTATTGATTATATTCCCTATGCTGTCCTTTACTGCCCATGACTATTTTGTAAGTGCCGATGTGTAATTCTTAATCTGTTCACCCTCATCACCCAGCCCCCAGCCTCCCTCTCACCTGGCAATCATCAGTTTGCTCCCCATGAGTCTGTTTCTGTGTTTTGGTTCTTTATTTGTTGTTTTTTAGATTTCACATGTAAGTGAAATTATATAGTATTTGTTTTTCTCTGTCTGACTTATTTTACTTAGCATAATGCCCTCTGGTCCGTCCATGTTGTTTCAGATGATAAGATTTCATTCTTTTTATGGCCAGGTAATATTCCATTGTATATATGTATTACAGCTTTTTTCTTTAATCATCTCATCTACTGGCGGGTGCTTTGGTTACTTCTGTATCTTGGCTATTGTAAATAATGCTGCAACAAACATGGGGATGCATATATATATTTGAATTAGTGTTTTTAATTTCTTCAAATAAAGACCTCAAATTGGGACTGCTAAGTCATATAGTAATTTTATTTTTAATTTTGTGAGGAAACTGCACACTGCTCTCCACAGGGGCTGCACCACTGCATTGCCTCCAGCAGTGCTTGAGGGTCCCCTTCCTCCACATCCTCTCCAGCACTTGTTTGTTGGTCATTGATGGTGGCTATTCTGACAGGTGTGAGCTGATGTCTCACTGTGGTTTTTTTTTAAATTTGCATTTCTCTGATGGTTAGTAACATTGAGCATCTTTTCCTCTGTCTGTTGGCCATCTGTATGTCTTCTTTGGAGAAGTGTCTATTCAGGTCCTCTGACCATTTTTTAATCAGATTGTTTATCTTTTTGTGTTAAAGTATGTGAGTTTCTTATATATTTTGGATATTAACCCCTTACTGGATATGTCATTGGCAAATATCTTCTCCCATTTAGTTGATTGTCTTTTTGTTTTATTGATGGTTTTCTTTTCTGTGCAAAAACTTTTTCGGGTAACTAGTCCCGTTTACATGTTTTTCTTTGTTTTCCTTGCTCAAGGAGACATACCTAAAAACATTGCTAAGCATCCATTTATGATTACAGCTCTCAGCAAAGTGGGCCTAGAGGGAACGCCCCTCAAGATAATACCAAATGTGACAAACCCGTTGCTAACACCATATGCAACGGTGACATGCTAACAATGGTTTCCTTAAGATCAGGAACAAAACAAGGATATTCACTTTCACCATTTCTATTCAACATAGACTTGGAAGTTCTAGCCACACAATCAGACAAGAAAATGAAATAAAAGGCATCCAAATTGGAAAGGCATGATGCTGTCTATATAGAGAGAACTACAGAGAGTCCACAAAAAACTGAGAACTGAAAATGAATTCAATAAAGTAGCAGGATACAAAATTAATACTCAGAAGTTGTTTCATTTTTATATACCAGGAACAAACTATCAAAAAGAGAAATTAACAAAATAACCTAGTTAATTTTTGATAATTCCTTCTTTCTGCATTTTGACCCGGGAGTACAACCTCTGTGTGGCTCTGGCTTCTGACCCCAGCCAGGCTAATGAAACATCATAAGCAAAATTTGTGATTTCTTCTTCAGGAATATGGGGAGCTCTCAATTAGGGACATTAACAGAATCCTTAGAGTTTTTAGAAGAACTTATTTATATTGATTGACTGATTGATTATTGTTTCCACTATGGTTTATTTTTTTCTTTTCTCTTTTTTTATTTTTTTATTGTTGTTCAAGTACGGTTGCTTCCATTTTCCCACGACTACTTTCCCCCACCCCACCCACCCCACTACGCACCCTCACTCCTCCTCTCCTTTGTCTTTGTCCATGTGTCCTTTATACATATTCCTGGACGACCCTTCCCCTTCTTCCCCCCATTATTGCCCTCCACCCTCCTCTCTCGTTACTGTCAGTTTGTTCCTAATTTCAATGTCTCTGGTTATATGTTGTTTTCTTGTTTGTTTTGTTGATTAGGTTCAACTTATAGGTGAGATCATACAGTATTTGTCTTTCACCGCCTGGCTTATTTCACTTAGCATAACAGAGCACCACTGTTATGTTTTTGCTAAGCTGAAAAATGTCTAAATGATGCACTATTAAAATGTATAAGTTTGGTTTATACTTAATATAGAAGCTAACTGTATAATTTTTCAAAGCAAGACGTAGTTTAGCTACTGGTAGACTATCACCAGTTATATATGTGAAAAAGAAATCATCTCTAAATCAACAGTAATTTAGGGAAAAAAATAAGTGGAAGCTTATGTTGTGATGACTTGTGTCATTCTGAGATTTAGAACAAAAACGAACTAGTTTCTAAAGATGCCTGACATAGGAAATTAATCAGTCTCTTAAGAATGTTTTAAACATTCTACCCGTCACTCTCCATTGCTGTACTTGTGGCTCATTTCCTAAGATACAGTCATTAGTGTCACCAGATAGTTAAAAGAATGTGTTTGCTTTACTCTGTTTATTCTTTACTTATAATTATAAAACACACACCTAGTATTCTTCAGCTAAGTCACTGACGCTGTTTGTTGAGATGATGTACTGTAATATAGTTAGTTCTCACTAAAGCTTCATTTTTCTTATGAAAGGAGAGCACATTACTTTTCTCAGTGGAACCCCAGGGTTTCTTCAGTTTTCCATGAATCTCTTCATTTCTTCTTTGTCTCATATAACTGTGTCACAAAACTCTTTTTTGAAGAGTTATTAGTTGACAGTTCTAAAATCACAAATTTTACAGCATTTCAGGTTGTAGTTATGTTTACGTTGCTAAATTTAAGGGATCTGGTTTGTTAACTTTGTGATATTTTCTATCTGTGCTGAATATAGAATATTTGTAATCCAGCTAATCTGTGATGTTCTTGCTGGAGGAATCGGGCCAAATTTTACTTTGTTCTCAAAATGCCCAACACGTGTGGGTACTCAGATAAGCCCTGCCATAGCTAAAAGTGACTAGTTAAGGTGAATGAATCTATTTTGGTCAGCTCAGTATTTTGGTGAATTATAAATAATGAAAATACCCACTCAGTTATGCTGTGAGTTACTAAACTGACAATGGTTATTTAATGTTAATGTCTTATGAACATATACATTTCAGGTATACAACCTATGCTTATTAATAATTTTATAGCACTTAGATTGATGTAGAATTCCCTCTGGAAGAACAGAGTTCATGTACTAACTGGTATGACTTGTAAAAAGTCCTGTGTCAGATGAGCCCACCACCTCTCTCCCAGTGAGAGCCCCAGCCGGACTCTCTTGGAGTGAAGTGGTAGAGAATGATGTTAATTCTTTGGTGTGCTACTGTATTTTCATGAGCCTAGTAGGAACAAGGCAGAAAGTGCAGCTAACAAATGGTCTTGCTCGGTAATCGTTGAGAATGCACAAGAAAGACAGGAAGCCATAGGGCAAAATAGAAAGGGACAAAATCTTTATTAGACTTTTATTCTCTAGTGATTGCAAAATAAGTATTGTTTGTACTAGGGTGAAATGTTTGAAAAGGACACAGAAGAGGCATTAGCTTAGGAAGGATGCATGACATCTAGTCTGCAGAAATCGTTGTGGCTATGGAGACAGCCGTTTGTTCAGGCTGAAACGGGTGCTAATAAGTATTTTTAAAGTGACAGTGGCACCTCCCCACAGAGGCTTTGTTCCCTTTGAGCTTTGGTGCCTGAGTTCATTTATTTCTCCACAGGTTTCATCGTCCCTGTTTCATGAGGTCTCTCGTCAGAAAATACATATTTTTAGGACCATTGTTACTACTGCCTGAGGAGGGGTGAAACCTGGTATCTTGTTATTTGATGGATGAGATCAGTTTGAAATTACAAATTAAAAATGAAAAGCTTTCTTACTAAGGAGGCAGAGCACACTTTAGATCTCGTTGGTTTGGGTTATTGGGGAGGAGTTGCAGTGTGGCCTTGAAGCACTCATGGACTGTGGAATCAATTGGGGGTTGCACCCAGCATTCATTTACTTATTAATGTTGCAAAATGAAGTAGGATAGAATAGGAAATGTGAATATCATACAGGTGCACATGGTAAGAAATACAGTGATACATTTTTTTCATGAAAGTTTGTGTCTGAGTGTTATATATGCACATATAACATCATACATGTATACTGAGTTGCAAGATACAATATACTGGACAAAATATGTACTTGAAAAATATTGGTTTTAGAGAATTGCATTTGGAGCTTAAAGGTAAAAAATTCAAATTCCCTTTGCTCTATCAGATACTGTCATTGGGACCATTTGGTGAGTTAATTTTTCTCTGTGTTTCTTCAGGCATTCTTGTTTGGGAGAGTTAATGAGACGGAGTATATGGAGCACCCGGCCTAGGCACTGGGTGACACAGTTTACTTTCCTGCTTCCTCCCCTTCCCCTTAAAAACAGCCAAGCTAGGCAGCGATGCCACATGCCCTGACCTACTGAGCTGTCTTCCTTTTCTCCTTGCCTGGAAGCCAGTTCTTCTCTGAATTCAGAGTCTCACTGCTGTCATTGCACTCACTCACCGTGATCGAGCTTGCCTCTTCTCTCTTTGTCCACTTGCTTCCTACGCTTCATCTTCGTTTTCTTCTGCCACTTTCTCTCATAGCCAGAGGGCTTGGCTTTATAGCCATTAGCGTTTCGTTAAGAAATAGAGAGCTCCTTTTTTTTCCATTTCTTTCTTTCAATTAACTTGTCTCAGTGTTTCTCTTACACTGCTAAGAAAAAAGTATGTATTCGAGTGCCAGGAATGCCATACCCCTGTAACTTTAAGGCTGTGCCTGCCACTCAGTGTGGTCTGCAGATGAGAGGTGGTCCTCGACTAGTACAGAAATTGAGAGCAACTCTTTAGAAGTTTTTAGAGGGATTTGACAGAGTAATTTTATGTTTATTTAATCTAGCAACAAATTTGTGCTTGCATTTTGCATGTTTTTTATTTCCTTTTTCTAAAACTCTATGTTTATTGTGCTTTATGTAAGCTTGGTCTGAGATGCATCAGAAATTTAAAAAACTGCTCCTTCATCATAGATTGCTTGAGAAGCACTGCTCTAGATGCAAGTGGCGTGTTTCACTGGGTTAGAAGAAGCACAAGTGAACATGTAACTAGCGCCAGGGTATCAGCTGGCAAAGGTGGAACTGCAAACTTTGTTGTGGCTTTTGGATCTTGAGTCCATAAATGTGAAGGTCATAGAGGGGAAAATGAAGATGAAACAGCCAGAGGGAGTGAAATGATCTGTGTGCTTTTATTAAAACTAAGAGGCTTAAAAGGTGAATTTTATAATGGCCTTAAAGTTCACATAATGTTTCTTCTCTGCCAGCCAAAGTAGTTAACAACACACATAATTCTCTCTTCCTGCTGGAGGCTGGAAAACGCTCCCTTTGTTGTTGTCGTCATCGTTGCTGCTGTACGCACCAAGTCCCACCAGTGTGGGAAGAGAGTTCACACAGTTTCCTCAGCCTTTCAAAAGCTAGAGCCTCTACCGCACCCCTGCAAAATGACGGGTCGCAGGGAGTCGCTAATTATACGTAGTTACCGCTGCTGTTGCAAACGGTGGCAGAAGTAGTCTAATCAAAGCCCTTGCCAGTGGATATGATTAAGCTGAATTTAATTTACCCAAAGATTCAAGAATGCGAATATTGCATGTTCTGATAGCAGAGTTTTCCTTTTCAGAAAGATGAGAATAATTATTCTTAACAACCTTCCCAGTTTTCATGCAAAGACTGCCCCTTTGGAAGGCAACTCCATTACTTGGACCTTTCTCATTTGCCTGCAATGTTATCTTCTCTTCTTCCATACTAGTGATTTAAGAGAATTGTTATCTAAACACAAGCAGAATTTGTGTGGTAATTTGAATTCTGATTTCTTTTATTTATTTGCCCAGTTGGAATGTTTTTTGTAGGGAGAAAAAAGTTGAGGTAAGAAAATACTTACCAAGGGAGATACAATTACCCTCTGAGAATTGATTTCCTCACAGTCAAAACATTGAAGTAGAAGGTGAAAATTAAACATTCAGCCATATAGGGATATTTTTAAAAACAGGCTTAGTCTAAAATTGAATATAAATGTTTTGAATTTTTAAAACATCCAGCTGGTGAGTCGACTTTACTTTCATAGAAAATAGGTGATAAATTCAAACAATTAAAAGACATCTCTTCCCTCCCAGCTCCTATTCTTACTATGAATGTACCTGAGGATTCTGGGCTGCTAGACTATGCTAACCATAAATGTTCACACTTCCTCTGTAAACTCACTATAAGACAGTGTGCACTGATGACAGAAAATACTGTTGGCGGAAATGTTACTTCCTATACTTTAAAACCGTGGGAAGTAAATTCTCATGGTTGCATGGAAATAAAGCTTCCCTTCCCAAAGCTTAAATGTAGGGGCAGGATTGAGATCAATACTCAATTCATTCAGTTTTGTAATACTTTAATACTAGTGGTCCACTCTTATCAAGAAAGGAAACTTAAAAATTATCACTTGGGTGAAATGGCGTAGGGAAAGGAAGGCTGGGAGGTGGATAGATGGCCATCTATAGAGCTAACTGCTGAGGAATTGCAGAAAATTTAGAGAAGTCATGCACTTAGGAGATACGAGGAAACAAAATAATCATAATGATAATCACAAACGGTATTTGAGCTTATGCTACATGGTAAGCATTGTCCGGGTACCTTTATAAGCATTGTGGGAACTGCATAGAAATACCAATTGGGAGACTCTGGAGGAATAAAAAAGGGGGACCTCTCAGGGGAATGTTCCAAGTAACAGGTTTACAGTGAAGAGAGACATTTCCTCTAAAAAGTTGTGTGTTTTTGGACATCGGAGTGATGCTCGATTGGTTTCTGGACAGTGGGAGGAAGGATAAGTTGCCTGTGATAGTGGAGGCAGCCCAGACGGGTTGCTTTCTGAGGGCCAGAACGAGTGAAGAAGGAAGACAGTGTAGGCAGAGCTGACATTTCCACCAGGACTACACACGTGTAATCGGAACGTCTCTGACTCATTTTACAGAATCACACACAATGATAGATCTTGTTTGAAAAATGGGGTTGGGGCAGACCACTCACAGTCTATACAGTTACGTAGCCAGAGAACCAATAAAAACAGTAACAACCCTAATCAAATCAGAACACTGACCCCATTAACTCCCACCTGGCATTTCAAATCCCCGTGAATCCATCTTAGCCCTGTACCCTGGGGCTCCAGCCTGGTACTCCTCACTAACAGGTCCTTGAAGTCATTCCCTTCTAATGGAGACCGCTTTCTCTGCCAACTTAAACACAGGATCCGGGGCTTGTCTTCGTCAGTCCACATTCTTTCCTTTTACACTCAGGAGGGGAACAGAAGCTCCATAGTTCCTTTATCTGTTCCTGCAGGTTCCCAGACAGCTTAAGAGGGGAGAAAGAGGAAGAGCTCTGGAAAACACTGAACTTCTTGCCGCTTCTTAGACTAAGCAAAGGCAATTTTGCAGGATCTCGAGCTTTGTTTAGTAGCTATCATGTGGCCCTTTATTTAAGAAAAAAATTTGCCCCCGGTCACTCTAAAACTTTAATGTTCAAAAAAATAAAATCACACAGGAGCCAAAGAGACTACTGTGTTATCTGGATGTCACTCCCTGTTTTGCTAATCCTGTTTGAGCTAATCTGTATTACAGAAGCATGCCATGTAATAGAACAGATTGAATTCTGGCTCAAAAAGGGGAAGAAAAAGGAAAATAGAGTATAAAAAATAGAATCATTTGCATATGTAACTTAGAATGTCTCGTTGACCTCAATGTAAATAATTCTGTATATTTTGCCCCGCCTGGTATGACTGAGTGGATTGAGAGCTGGCTTGTGAATCAAGGGGTCGTTGGCTCAACAGGTCCTCACTTGGGGGCATGCAAAAGGCAACCACACATTGATGTTTCTCTCCCTCTCTTTCTCCTTTTTTTACCCCTCTCTAAAAATAAATAAATAAAATCTTTTTTAAAAAAAGAATTCCATGTATTTTTAACAGCTCAAAAAGCTGACAGAGCATTTTGTGCTGGGATGGATCATTGAAGTATTAGAGGATAGGTAAACAGTATTTTGGGGAACTTTGATAATTTCTTGAACAGTATGGTAGGAAGTTACCAAGTTTATACCAACCTGTGAGAAGGGACTCATCTGTTTCAGCTTCACCCAAGCATCCAAACTAGACTTCATAGGACTTGGAAAACACAGATTTTTGCCATCCTTCACATATTGTCATGTTTGCCACCCACGGTCGCTCAAGTTTAATTGATGGAAACACTGCAAGAAATGATATTGCCAGTGCCGCAATACTAAATTTAGGTCTTGGGGATTCAGAGTTGGCCTCAAGGCCATGTCATGCCTCAGTGTACGGGGACCTATATTGCAGGTAACAGAGCCCCAAATGATTGAGTATGGGGGAAAACTGCTCATGTTTCACTAAAAGCAGTAAAGTACAATTTTAACTAATGTTATAAACACCAAAAGCCTGCTTTGGATTTCTTATGGAGTTGGTCAGGCCTGTGAATTTTGAAGCTTTCTTTTTACATTTTGTAGTAGATAGCTAGCCCAAGTCACTTCAGTGGCATTCTCTCGCCACTTGTTCCATTTCTCTGTCCCCAACTCTTAAATCACATTTCAGTTTTTCCTATTACTGGAATATATGTTCCATAGATAACCCTTCCCTTGTGGCTTGGCTTTCATATTTACAGGTGCATAACATTCATCTCTTGAAAAATTGCTCCATTTTCAAATAGCTGCCATAATTTCGCTCTGCCGTCGCAAGGGGGGTTGTTTATTCATACGGGCTCGAACAGCGCACAGAGAAGCGTGGGTTGGAGTGCGGCAGGGGGAGGAATGGGCTGAAACTCAGAGGCTCCAAGTTCTGGTTTTGCCACTAACTCATCCTAAAGTCTGGATAAGCTGCTTCCTAATCGCTCTGAGAGAATACCTATTTATCTTAAATGGTGTTAACACTAGCTCACCTCATATAGTGTCACACTGTAAGGGTGACAGCCATAAGCAAACATTTTCTAATACTTCTCCCTTTACAATAGCCTATTAATTTATAAAGAAATGATCTACGTTTGTTTTCTTGTTTAGTCCTGATAATCCTCTGGGAAAGGTAGTCTTCTCATTTTGCTGTTTAGGAAATTACAGCTTATAGACAAGATAAAAATTCCACACTTTTTCTAGTATTATGTATGTATGTTTATACATATGCCTGATGTAAACTAAATGTATATATGCGTATACTCACACACATACACACAAATATACATACATATACCTCCTTAAAAATTATGGTTCACAAGAGGAGGGTTTTAAAGGAATAGTCAAGGGTAACAGTCTCATCTACTAGGAATCATTAGTTCAACCTGAGCAGTATTTTATTTATCATCTTTACTCCAAGCTTAGCTGTTCCCCGTCAGAGAGTCAGTACATTTTTTTTCTCTGCTGAAGAGGACTTATAATGACGTATTTCCCTTTCATTTTAGAACATTTTGATTTTATCTTTCTTTACGTGGTATATAAAAATGCATATAATTGTTTTGGTTGCCATTTCTGTGGATCTTAAACTTGGGGATGACCCAAGGGGCACAGTTAATGTCAGAGTATTTGGTAAGCTTGACTGCACGTGGAAATGCTTCCATGGGTGGGTTAGTGCCGTGGATATAAAGATGGGAAAAAGCTCCTGGGCGCTTTTGAAAATGACCATCCTGCAGTTGGAGCAAAGCTTCCTCAGTATGCCCAGTCATGAAAACACCCCCACTATCAAGAAGTCAGCTGTTATAGCAGTCGGGGAGGGGTGGTGGGGCTGAACTGCAAGAATTTTATTGTATTGACTATGAGGAACATGATAGGACTAAGAAAGCTTTGTAAGATTCTGCAAATCAGACGTCTGTTATCTTTCTCTAGGTCGTGTGAAAATGCGAAAGTGGATCTGATTGCCAAATGGTGGTACCATTACAACATAGTGCTCTTCAGTAGAGCTTTCTGAGATAATGGAGAGGTTTGATAGTTCTGCTGCCTAATATGGGACAGTTAGCCACATACAGCTATTGAATACTTGAAATGTGGTTAGTGTGACTGAGAAACTAAACTTTGAATGTTACAAAACTTTAATTAATTTTAATTTAAATAGCCACGTTTGGCTAGTGACTGCCAGGTTGTTCAGTGTTTGCCTGCCAATTATGCATATTTCTGTTGCTTAGGAGTCTTAATTGCAGTGACACCAAAGGAATTTCCGAGTTACTGATCTTGAGAATATTTTGGGGTGAAAGTATAAAAGAGATGGGACTTTCAAAGCCTAAGTGTCTGTGGAATTTCAAGGTCAACCCATATAATGACAGTGCCTTTTCAGAAGTGACCACAAAGCTGTATTTTGGATTGTGACTCTTCTTTTTGTTTTCACAGGTTCTTTCATGTTGGTGAACACATCTGGGAGATCTGAAGGGCAGAGGGCCCAACTCCTCTTACCTCAACTTAAAGAAAATGATACTCACTGCATTGATTTTCACTATTTTGTATCCAGCAAGAGTAATTCTGCTCCTGGGTTACTCAATGTCTACGTGAAGGTCAACAATGGGCCTTTGGGGAATCCTATCTGGAATGTATCTGGAGACCCTACACGTACATGGAACAGGGCAGAACTGGCCATTAGTACTTTTTGGCCCAACTTCTATCAGGTATGCTCTTTGTTTTCATTTTATGTCGTGATGCACCCTCTAACTTCTAAGAATCTAGTTTTCTATTGTATAAACAGAATGTATAAGAAGTGTTGGTATTTTTTATACCAATATAAGGAAAGTTTACGCTATTTGAAAGCAAGTGTATTTAGGCTTTGTTTGTAATATTACCTTTAGAAAGGAGTAAAAGATACAATTCAAACTTGTTTAGGTGTATATTGTTATTAGGAAAAAAACAAAACAGTAACCTTGCTGCAGGGCAGGAAGTGCTATCCGCAAGGATATTTTACTTTCTATATTAAGTAAGCAAAAGTCGCGCCCAGGGAGTCCTAGCACTCAATTCTAAAAGGAAAATCCCCTTCTTCCCTCAGTGGATCTCAGGAGTAAATGAGTCATTAAGAAGTGAGCCCGTGAGGAGTCAGCTCCCACCGCATAAGCAATGGGGGAAAATACCCTGTGTAGACCAAGTCCTTGCCATGCGAGGGCTGCCGTCCTTGCTGCTGCCATTGGGAATGTTCTCCTGAGACCCACACTGCCCACTCTGAGTTCTCATTTCGACTAACAAAGGAGGAGGTCCAGGAGAATGAAGAAGTGGTAGAAAAGAAATCTTCCTGTCACATCCTGATTGTTGGAGAGTTCCTGTAATGCAAAAGCATCCTGACTTGGGGTCAAAGGTGGGAAATTAGTGACAATGGCATTTGTTGCTCTTTCTCCTTTTGTCCACAGCACCTTTAAAAATAACTTGATTTTTAAAAACAACTTAATTTCTAGCTAAGAGGACTCATGAAAAGGATTGTGATAGTTGGCTTTTTCTTAATTCCTTTGGCTCACTCAGGAGCCAAATGGAACATATTTACAACCAAGGTCATTTCACCTCTTGTGTTTAGTTGACGTGCTCAGCTAGACTCAGGGAAGGGAAAAGTGGGTCTTCTTCAGGACCACTCACCATCTGAAGGGTGTGAATGACACCCAGGAATCCATTCTACAGGTTTGATGTTTATTAGGAAGATGCATCAATGGGAGTAAATGGGCTGTAAATTCCTTGCTTTATTTATTTTTGTACCCTCATACCTACACAATGTCTGGTATTTAATGAGTGATAAATATTTCTTAAGTGGAAATGAAAGGGTAGTGAAAGCTGTAATTCACATGTAAATTGTTATCAATCTTTATTTAATAGAGTATACTTTGGCAATATATTTTAAAGTTGTTAATTTTTTTTTGCCTGGCTGGTGTAGCTCAGTGGATTGAGCGCATGCTGCGAACCAAAGGGTTCAATTCCTAGTCAGGGCACATGCCTGGGTTGCAGGCCAGGTCCCCAGTGGGGTCCATGAGAGAGACAACTGCACATTGATGTTTCTCTCCCTTCCCCTCTCTCTAAATAAATAAATAAAATCTTAAAAAAAATAAAAGTGTTAAATTTTAGACATGTCTAAGTTTAGTAATCTATTGTTAGGAATTCATCCTGTGGAAACAATGAAGAGTGGTTGCAAATATTTAACTACAAAGATATTCATGGCAGTTTATTTATAATAATTGAAAAATTAGAAACAGTATTATTTTTAACAGTAGATGATTAGTTAATATATGCTACCTCAATAAAGAAATTTATTTTGCAACTCTTAAGAAAAATGTTGTGGAGAACCATTTAATGATGAATTTAAGCTTATGTTGTTAAGTGAAAAAACTCTGTATAAGGCCATATGTTAAATCCCATTCTTTAAATTAAATATATGCATTCTACAGTATATGCTGAATTATATATATTTAAAAATGGTATCTCCCCAGCTAGTGAGTTGATTTTTTTCTTTCTTCCATCTGCCATATTCTAAAATTTCCCCAATGTACATGTCTTGTTTTTACTTATAAAACAAAAAAGAGTAAAAACTATTTTTTCTCCCAGAGGAAAATATTCTATTTTATGAATAACCTTATTTTTATATTTCTGTGGTATAATTCAAAAATATGGCCTCCGGGGAAAAGTTTTCATCTTTCATAGAGTAAAATGGAAGTAGAGGATGTGGGTTTGGTGAAGCTAGGCTTCAAAGGGCTTTTGTATGGCAGACTAGTCTAAGAAGCTGAATATTTTTAAAAACTTCTTTTGGAGGAGACTTTCCAAAAGTAGATAAGGTGTAGTACTGTGACATTCCCTACCACTGGCCCGCTAGAACTTGCACTAAACTCTTTCTTAGGCTTGTGCTGGGTAGAGGCCAGTAGAACCCAATTCTACACAATATCAGAGGCTGTGTTCTGCTCACCTGTGCCCTGATTTGCTCCTCTTTCTTTTTGGTGAGGGCCCTCTTTCTGGTTGCTTCCTCATCTTCTCTTGTGTGCTCATATGGTCTTTCCTCCACATGTGGAAAGAGAGGGTGTGCCCTGGTCTCTCTGCCTCTTATTATACATACACTAATCTCGTTAGGAGGGCTCTATGTTCATGACCTCATATAAACTTAATTACCTCCTAAGGCTCCACCTCAAAATACCATTACATTAGGGTTTATGGTTTTAACATATAAATTGGGGAGGTGGTTACCACATGCAGTCCATAGCAGCCTTTAATACACCTAACTTCAGACCATCAAAATTAAAGGAATGATTTAATTTATAAAGTCTTAGATTAGCCTTTCAAAAGGAATTATCAATTATATTAAAAGAAAGGTAGTACTGTATAGCAAACCATTGTTATTTTCAATGAATTCTTTTTTATTGTTTTTCATTACAGCTGTCCCTTTTTTCTCCCATTACTCTCCCCTGCCCTACCATCCTCTACCTCCCACATTCAGTACTCCCCCCGCCTTTGTCTTTGTCCATGGGTCCTTTATACAAGTTCCTCAACTTGACCTTTGCCCATCTTTCCCCCATTATCCCCTTCCCCTATCCCCTCTGGTCACTGTCAGTTTGTTCTTATTTTCATGTCTCTGGTTTTATTTTGCTCACTTGTTTGTTTTGTTGATTAGGTTCCACTTATATGTGACATCATATGGTATTTGTCTTTTACCACCTGGGGCTTATCTCACTTAGCATAATGCTCTCCAGTTCCATCCATGCTGTCACAAAGGGTAGGAGTTCTTTCTTTCTTTCTGCAGCGTAATATTCCATTGTGTAAAAGTACCACAGTTTATTGATCCACTCATTTACTGATGGGAACTTAGGATGTTTCTAGCACTTGACTATTGTAAATAACTCAGATAAGAACATTGGGATGCATAGGTTCTTTTGAATTGGTGTTTCAGGATTCTTAGGGTATAATCCCAACAGTGGAATAACTGCGTCAAAAGGCAGTTCCCATTTTACTTATTTGAGGAAATTCTATACTGTTTTCCACAGTGGCTGCACCAGTCTGCATTCCCACCAACAGTGTACTAGTGTTCCCTTTTCTCCACAACCTCGACAGTGCTTGCTATTTGTTGATTTGTTTATGATGGCCATTCTGACCAGTGTGAAGTGGTATCTCATTGTGGTTTTAATTTGCATCTGTCTGATGGCTAGTGATGCTGAGCATCTTTTCATATGTCTCTGAGCCCTCTGTATGCCCTCCTTGGAGAAGTGTCTGTTCAAGTCCCTTGCCCATTTTTAATTGGGTTGCTTGTCTTCCTGGAGTAGAGTCATGTGAGTTTTTTATATATTTTGGAAATCAAACCCTTGTCCGAAGTATCATTTGTAAATATATTTCCCATGCGGTTGGCTCCCTTTTCACTTTACTGATTTTTTTTAGGTGTGCAGAAGCTTTTTAATTTGATAAAGTCCTATTTCTTTATTCTTTCCTTTATATCACCTGCTCTTGGGAACATATTGGTGAAAATATTGTTGCATAGACTAGCTGAGATTTTCCTGCTTATGTTCTCCTCTAGGATTTTTATGGTGTCATGACATATTTAAGTCTTTTTATCCCTCTTGAATTTATTTTTGTATATGATGTAAGTTGGTAGTCAAGTTTCACTTTTTTGCATGTAGCTGTCCAGATCTCCCAGCAATGTTTCTTAAAGAGGCTATTTTTACTCCATTTTATGCTCCTGCCCCCTTTGTTGAATATTAATTGACGATAGAGACATGGGTTTATTTCTGGGCTCTCTATTCTCTTCGATTAACCTATGTGTCTGTTCTTATGCCAGTGCCAGACTGTTTTGATTACTGTGGCCTTATAATATAGTTCGATATCAGGTATCATGATCCCTCCTACTTTGTTCTTCTTATTTAAAATTGTTGAGGCTGTTTGGGGTCATTCATGGTTCCATATAAATTTTTGAAATGTTTGTTCTATATCTGTGGAATATGTTATTGATATTTTAACAGTGATTGCATTGAATCTATAAATTGCTTTGGGTAGTATGGACATTTTGATGATATTAATTCTTCCAATCCATAAACACAGTATACCCTTCCATTTGTTTGTGTCTTCCTTAATTTCTTTCTTCAGCATTGTGTAGTTTTCCGAGTATAGCTCTTTTATTTTCTTGGTTAGATTTCTTCCTAGCTACTTTATTTTTCATGTTGCTATATAGCAAATGGGATTTTTTCCTGATTTCTGTTCCTGGTATTCCATTCTAGGTGCACAAAAATGCCTTCAATTTCTGAATATTGACTTTGTACCCCACTCTTTTGCCAAATTCACTTATTAGGTTGAGTAGTTTTTTGGCGGAGTCTGTAGGGTTTTCTATGTACACTATCATGTCATCTGCAAACAATGACACCTTTACTTCCTCCTTTCCAATTTGTATGCCTTTTATTTCTTTTCTTGTCTGGTCACTGTGGCTAGAACTTGCAATTCTATATTAAGTAGAATTGATGAAAGCAAACACCCTTGTCTTGTTCCTGCTCTTAGTGGGAAAGCTTTTAGTTTTTGCCCATTGAGTACAATGTTGGCTGTAGGTTTCTTGTATATGAACTTTATAATGTTGAGCTATGCTCCCTCTATTCCCACTTTGCTGAGTGTTTTTTATCAGAAATGGGTGCTGTACCTTATCAAATGCTTTTTCTATATCTTTTGATATGATCATGTGATTTGTGTCTTTCCTTTTGTTTATGTGATGTATTATGTTTCTTGATTTGGGAATGTTGTACCATCCTTGCATCCCTGGTATAAGTCCCACGTGATCATGGTGTATGACCTTTTTAATGTATTGTTGGATGGGTTTGCCAATATTTTGTTAAGGATTTTAGTCTATGAACATTTTATTGAACAATTTTGTCTATGTTCATCAGCGCTATTGGCCTGTAGTTTTCTTTCTTTTTTGTGTCTTTATCTGGTTTTGGCATTAGAATGATGCTGGCATCATAAAAAGAACGTTGGAGTCTTCTGTCTTCTTAGATTTTTTGGAATAGTTTGAGAAGGATAGGGGTTAATTCTTCCTTAAATGTTTTGTAAAATTCTCCTGTGAAACTGTCTGGTCCAGGGCTTTTGTGTGCCAGGAGATTTTTGATTACTGCTCTCAGTTTCTCTAGCTGTTACCAGTCTGTTCAGGCTTTCTGCTTTATGTGTTTTAAAAGATTATATGTTTCTAGAAATTTGTCCATTTCCCACGGGTTTTCAAATTTCTTGGCATATAGTTGTTCATAGTAATTTCTTACAATACTTTGTATTTCTGTGGTATCAGTTGTAATTTCTCCTTTTTCGTTTCTGATTTTATTTACTTGGGTCATCTCTTTTTTTCTTGATGAGTCTGGTTAAAGGCTTGTCAGTTTTGTTTATCTCTTCAAATAACCAGATCCTGAATTTTTTGATCCTTTGAATTGTTCTTTTAATCCCTATGTCTTTATTCTGCTCTCATCTTGGTTATTTCCTTCCTTGTACTTGCTCTGGGCTTTGTTTGTTATTATTCCTCCAGTTCTTGTAGATGTAGAGTTAGGTTATTTATTTGAAATGTTTCTATCTTTTTTAGGGTGGCCTGTGTTGCTATGACCTTCCCTCTCAGGACTGCCTTCGCTCTGTCCCATAAGTTTTGGAGTATTGTGAATTAATATTCAGTATCTATGAATCTGAATGTTTTGGAGTGTTTTCCTTGAGGTTGGTTTCTAGTTTCAAGCCCTTATGGTCTGAGAAAGTGCTTCATAAGATTTTAATTTTCTTGGATTTGTTGAGGCTTGTTTTATGTACTATCATGTAGTCTTTCTTTGAAAATGTTCCATGTACATTTGAAAAGAATGTGTATTTTGTTTCTTTGAGATGAAAGGTTATTGATCTCCTTTGAATAAAGTATTCTGCCTCCTAACCATGCGCTATGACCCTGACCTCCAAGCCCTCTCACTTCCCTCTGACTTCTGTCGCGTTACTGAGCAGTCCACGGTTTATCATATTGAGCTGGAACTTCATTCTCATTCCAGATTTTTGTTTCAGTGGGTGATTCATTAGAAATAGCTTCATGCTTTGAATTTAAAGGCGGATTTGTAGAGACTTTTTAATATAGTGTTGCTAATTGTTGAAGAACCTGGTGATCAACATTTGTAAAAGGTTTGAATTCACTAAAAATGCACTTGTTCATTTAATTCTTGAGCACTTCAACCAAGCATTAGCCTTTAGAGTTTTAAAGGCATAGTTAAGGTAATACTTACCTAGTATTTTCCCTCTATCTGCTGAGTAGTAAACATACGAAGCCATTACCCTAATAGTAATGTAAGCTGTTAGGTAAATGTAAATGGCACTCTAGATGATAAAAGAGAGATGTCAGCAGGAAACTTACAAACTCCGAGCAGTGGGTCTTAAAATCACCATATGAGACCTGAATGATGTTTCCCAGTTGGGATGAGAAAGGCAAGTTATTAACAGAGGTGAAAAAGGAAAACACCTACCAAATCCAATTTCCACCCCTGGCCTAATATATCACCCAAACAGGAAATGGTTAGGAAAAAAGTCAGAAACGTAAGTTTTCTGTGTTCAAAAGCACTGTCCTGGGGTGGGGGCTCTCCTGCTGCACCCCGTGGCTCCCAGCCTCTGGGGCAGGGCGCCCCTACTGAGGAGACAGGTGTGAACATGCATGAGTCTGTCTGCTTTTGAATTAACTCCCTGTATGGATTTTTCTATAAGGTGTGCTGCACTAGGCTGAGGAAGTGAGTCTATTTTATGTGACTATTATATTTCTAATTGCAAAATATAAAAAGATTACTTTTTCTGGTATCACATGTGCATGTGTGTGTGTGACATTTTCCCTTGTGAACAGGCTCATAAAAGTTAATATGCAAATGACACATTCTTAGGACCTAGATAGGCTGTTTCTGAGCCCAGAGTCTGAGGACACGGCATCTAAAGGAGGCAGTACCCTTGAGAAACCTCCCGTCGCACAGGACTCAGCTTCACCCAGACATCACCTGTACATTCATATTTAGGCTGTAATATACATTAAAGAGATCTAAAAATTAGTACAGAATGAACACATACTTGAAATACTAGTAAGTTAATTTATACAAATACAGTATTTTTTCTAAAACATGTGTTTTGCACTTTTTAAAGTAGTTTTGATATGATTGATGAATTAACTCTTTTTTAAAAAAGAATTTATTTATTTATTTTTAGAGAGAGGGGGAGGAGAAAGAGAGGGAGAGAAACAGCAATGTGTGGTTGCCTCTCACATGGCCCTCACTGGGGACCCGGCCCGCAACCCAGGCATGTGCCCTGACTGGGAATTGAACCAGGACCGCTTGGTTCCCAGCCGGCGCTCAATCTACTGAGCTACACCAGCCAGGCATGAATTAACTCTTTTAAAGGAATTCCATATTGTTTGAAAATGGGCAGCATCATAGTGTAGTAAAAGAGCACATGCTTTAGGTCAGACAGATGTGGATTTGAGTATCGGCGCTGTTTGCTTATAAACTCAGGCATCTGAAATAAACTTACTCGGACTTCCCTAATTACAGGGCTAAATGTAAAGGCTGTGCAGGGCATGAAGATGAAAGAAGAAGCTAGCCTCTCAGTAAAGGGTCATCATTTATTGAGAGTAAGATTTGTGGGAGACAGTAAAAAGGTATCAGCCATTAGCTGAGTGGTGTATCCCTGCTATGTCATAACTTCAGTGTGTTTCATGGAATGAGAAAAGGTGTTCAATGCAAAAGAGTATCAGGAACAAATCTCTTCATGAAAACTGAGTGGAGTGAGGTAAACCAAGTTCCTTTCCCCCACAACAGTCCAGAAGTATTATCGTGCAAAAACGTGAGGTGCGGTTTCTGAGGGTTTACAGCATCGGCCTCTCTGGACTGACTTCACTTTGAGGAGCAGTGCTCTGGGGAACACGGGAATTTCTGTTCTGGGTTCTTCCTTCTCTGCTGTCCCTTACCTGCCTGTGTTTTTGTCAGAAATATCCATTTCTCTCTCAGTTTGGGCTGCAAAATACCGAGTGGTTTTTATCTTGGTCAGAATATGAGTTTTGTAGTTGTTCAATTTAGGAACACTTTCAGCAAAACTAGACACAGCCACCCTGTGTCCTTGTGATAGTAGGATGTTTTGGGCATCTCTTCATTTTGTAGTCTTTCCCCCAATGCTATCTTTATTATGCATTTATAGTTTCAAAACATTTCTTAAAGTGTTCTTGGCACAGTCATCATTTTATGTAGCTTTCCTTATTTATAGGAGAGTATTCTACAGGTACAAATCACAATGGTAACCTGCACAGAATACAGCTAATTGCAGGTTAATTACTATTCATTAAAACATAAATTGTCAACTACCTGGTGATTAACACATATTTAATTCCTTAATTAATGTTTGTACTAATTACTGCTACTTACAACCTGCCCCTCTGTTGGGCGGCAGCCATGGGAGTGAGAAGTACCTGCTACCTGCTTACAACAGGCACCTGGGCTGTAGCACCTGCTTCCTTTGATTTAGTCATTGACTTCCTGCCATTTTAACAATAGTATTTTATTCCCACAAGCACCCTCTTACTTTATTGTGTTCATTTATTAAAAAAAAAAGATTCTGCTTCTTCCTCTCTTTACTCTGCGCCCCACAAGTTTCCAGAGGCTGGCCACCCTTCAGCTAGCCCAGGTTCCTATTCCTGAATGCACCCGGAGAGGCTACTGGAATCCCACAATCCCTGTCTCTCTTCCTGCCTCGGGATGCAGTTATTCTGATTCCGCTCCGGCTGGGAAGGCAGTGACCTTACATATAAAATGGCTGCTCTGCAAAGAGAAAAATGCACAGGTGGCCTTGAAGTCTCTTCCCGCATGCCTCTCAGTAAAGGAGCTGGGCTTTGGGCAGTGACATAGAGGGAATGTGAAGATAAAGTCATGGAATGACGAGAGTCTTCTTGTTTCTCTAGAACTTCCCTGTTAAAACAAACTTCTTAGATGTACCGGAGGTCCTGGGAGAAGACGAGAAGTGCATTCCAGCTGAGCCCTGCTCAGATTCTCTATGCAGGGAGAACATGCCCTTTGGGGGAGGCTAAACCCAGATGTACCCTTTACCAATCTGACATCTTTCCTGGTAAATGAGGGGTGGCGGGAATAGTAATGACTTGATCTTACCCGTCTCTTCACATTTATTAGCTTCAACCTTTACTCCCTGAATAGCCACCTTGGTTTCTTTGCTGTGTTTGCCTGTAGCTCACTTATTTTTCTAAGCATCATTAAAGCCACCCTGACGGAAAGCAGCTCCTCACACATTTGCTGCTCAGAGACTGTTTTAGATCTGAATAGGTGAGTGTTTTCCAAATTGTGTTCCACAAATCCAAGCAATGTTGAAGCCTGTTAGTTGGCAAAATGGAAAAAGCACTGATTTCAACAAAGCCGAACACACTGTACTGCAAGCCGTTTTGGAGCCGGGGTGTGTTTCCAAATCTCCAGGAGGGACAAATGGCAAGTACAGGTGCCCAGATAGAATTCTGGGCATCAGTTTAGGCTTTTACAGAGCATCTCTTGAGTCCAGTGTTCCCTGGAGTACACTTTGGAAATACTGATATGTACAAATGGAAAAATAGAACATTCCCAACTCTATAAATTTCTTAGCTTATGGCCCTTATTCCAAGTGCAAAACAATAGAATTGCCTCCTTCCTGGAGACTGACATGGGGAATTAGACGTGGCAGTGAAATATAACTCTGTCTCAAGCAGGAAAGCTATTCTAAGCAGTTACTCCTGTGCTCTGCATTTTTGTGCTTAAAAAAAAGATAAACAGTGTGTTTTAAAAACACAGTGGGGACACAGCAAGCTGTCCATTAGCACGGGCCCAGAGCTGCATTTAGAAAGTGGAATGATTCACGTGATGGTTTTTCATCTTCAAAGATAATAGTTTTAAAAATGTATGTATTTAAAATTTAACCTCATCTCTAAGTTTTATTCTCAGCTTGTACTTATTTGATGATCAAGCATAAGTATGTCTTCTGGGTGCACTTCTTTCTGGTCTGTTACTTCTGGCTTATCAGCACTTTTCTGTTTTTTCCCCCACTCTACCTTAATTTTATTCCATGTTCCATTTTATAGAATGGGTAGTTAAGCTAGGATTGGAAAAACTTGAAAACACACATTAGTGTTTTTCAAAATTCAAAGGGAAAACAAAAAATAAAAGTGAGAAAGTCATGTTTATTGGTCAAAAAGAAAAAAAAGATGAAGTCATTGAAGAATGCCTTAAACTTTGGGAAAGCGGTAGGTTTTTACTTTACGTTGATAACATGTCCATATAAACCAATGACTCAGTATTTTATTCCTGATTTTTTAAAGTCACACAGTTCATGGCTTTGTTGTGGCTGTTTATCATTAGAGAAACATTTCTTTTACTGTATTATGTTTTTGGTTTTTATTTAACTCATTTGGGGAAAAAAAAAGCAATGGTTTTTACAAATGGGTATGATCTACTTTAACTATTTATTTAAATCAAAACCAGAAAGGATATACTAGGTTATGTATGGGAGGACGGATATATACCATTTAATCCCCTTTGTTCTAAGGAATTGACAAAAGACTTCCACCGATACATTTTTCATGGTGAGTCCTTGTATTGGTAAGCAGACTTCTTTGCTCACACATAGCAAGGGAAAGTGGCAGCAAGGAAAGCTAATTTTACTCTTCACTGAAGCTGGGAGAACTGGAGATGCTGCAGTGTTAAAACAGCTTCCTGTCTCCTGTTGGGCAGGCATCTGAGGATAGCGCGATGTCAAGGCCCTCATGGGCCAGCATCCAGGATGGCTTTTCCTGAGCAATGAAAGAGTCAGTGGTTAACTGGTTGTTTCTGTCGACAAAAGAATGTCCAAACATTTAGAAAGCTTTATAAGAGTTTTATTTGAGCCAAATTTCTAAGGATATACTTGGAAACAAGATCTCAATGGCTTGAGAAGGTGCTCTGGAGAATGACAGTTTTGCAGTTCATTTCATGTATTTAGAATCAAAGGAGAAAATGTAAGGAAGGTACCTGAAGTTCATTGGCGGCAGATTAAGGAGGTAGGAGAAAGCAAAGCAGAAAATCTCTAGGACTGAATAAAAAGAGAAATGGAGAAACACATGCTTCTTTTACATTGGTGAGTACTGGGCAGTAATTAACATTTATAGCACATAGAGGTGTTAAATGCAGGCAACAAGCCAAAAAGAAGGGGTTCTGTGGTGTTGTGCTCATGTGCCTGTGCTTGTGCCTTTGAGAGGTCTAGGAAAGAAAAGTATTCTGATATTTCAAAGGTATGTGTTTTTTAGATGCCGAAGAACAGTGGACAGGCTCACTGAAGGTAAAGACGGACATTGCTAAGGAAGCTCTAGGCCTGGGATGGCTGCTGAGCTGGGAATTTGTGATCGGACTGTCCTGTGTGGTTACTTTTACTCACTGAGCTTGTCAGGCCTGCCCTGTGGCCCTCCCCCACCACCCCCCACTCCTGGGCTCATTGGGTTTATTGCAAAGCTCCATTTGCATTCACATCTCCTACCTGAGAGCAAATGGCTTTTCCCAAATGCCATGTGGATATAGCATCTTGGCTCCTGAGATGTTATTTGTTGAGTGACTGAATGAATATTGATCCTCTCAATTCTATATTTCTTTACATCCCATGGCTACAAACACTATCTGGGAACCATCAGCAAAAATAAGCATTGAGTCCTTCCTGGAGTCTTTCCTATGTTCAAGTACTTTGATAGAAACAGGGATTCAGTGAACTAAGACATGCTTATACCATAGGTTCTCATTATCCTCAGTTGCTATGTTCTGTATCACAGCAACCACTGGACTAATGAATACTAAATTATTGCTTCTATGGGAAATACGGGACTAGTTCTGCAAACCTCCAGTGAAACATTTTCATCAACTGATCAATACATAACCTTATTTTATGTAAGGGCCTCATAAAGATACCTTATTTAATTAATATATATTGTTGATTCTTAACATCGAATGCAGCCAATAACACTATGGCTCATGCCTGAATGAAGCTTATCTAACACATTTTCTCTATAAAGCACATTGCGGTATTCTTTCACTTAGGAATACTGAACAGCACTTCAACACTGCACTTGGGGCCATTGTAAACAGCAACATGACCCATAAAAGGCAGAAAATGTGAACAGTGTGGCACTGCACAGAAATGCATTACACCAGAGTGAGGATGCTTGTTTACAACAGCTGAAACAAGAAGGCCGAGCATCGCCTTCTTCAACCGCAGCTGGGACAGGAATGTTGCGCAGCTCAAATTTTTGCCACTATGTACACATTCACAAAGGACCATGAAAGTGTTACAAGTGTTGATTTGAGAGTTTCAAATATATTAGTGAGTAGGCCAATTCACAAATACAAAATCTCCAAATAATGAGGATTAATTATATTTCCTATCAAGCCAGATGTATAAAAAGGTTTTGTAAGATTAAATATTGTATTCTGGCAAAATTATTCCAGAATAAGATGGGATGACTCTGTGATTCTGTCATACGGAGCCACTACTTAAGTTTTCAGCTTTGCAGACATAGTAGAGTTAGTTCCCCCTTATCTGCAGTTTCACTTTCTAAGACTTCAGTTACCCATTACCCATGGTGAACTGTGTTCTGAAAATATTAAATGGAGTATTCCAGAACCAAAAAATTCCTAAGTTTTAAATAGTGTACCTTTCTGAGTAGTGTGATGAAATCTGCAAACGTGCCTCTGGGCCCCATCTGGGACATGAATCGTCCCTCTGTCCAGTGTGTCCACGCCGAAGATGCTCCCTGCTGGTCACTGAGTGGCCGTCTCAGTTGTTAGATCGGTTATCAGAGAGAGAGACCGCATTCAAGTTTCTTATCTTTCATTATTGTTGTTAACCACTTACTGTGCCTAATTTATAAATTAAACTTTATCATAGGTGTGTATGTATAGGAAAAAAGGTATACCGTGTTCCGTATTATCCACAGTTTCAGGCATCCCCTGGGGGTCTCGGGACATATCCCCCGCAGGAGGAGGGGGACTACTATAATCACAAGTTAGACTGGGCTAGAGAGCAGACATTTTTTCCAAAAATGTATGTATTTTAGTGAAAACAAAACCATTAACCTGGAATCTCACTAATGCCAGAGAATATTGTGTAGATGAGATCTAAGCAAGGGCCAGGTTTCCGTAGTCAAGTGTTATAAATTTTTAGTAGTCTAGGTTTTTATAGATTTGACTGCTAAATGAGTGGAGTTTTCTTTTAATTTAATTTATTTACACAGTGTTTTGAGGTTTATAAGATAATTTGTTTCTGTGGTTTTGTTTTGGTATATTGCTATTATGCTTTTTAAAAAATTGATACTACACACTTAAGTGGGTGTATTGAAAATACGACCTGTGTAATGCAGTCGAAACAAGTCATGCAAGCCGGTTTCTTCTCCCTGCCATTACCGGATACATGACTCTCACATGCAGTGACAGGCAGGTTATTTTTGGCTATGGCAGACTATTGCTGTTGATAAATGCTTTCTTGTTCTCTGGAGTAATGGCACTGTGTAGGTCAGCCAAGCAGGAAAGCTTTCTCTTAGAGCAGGAGTTTGAGCAGTAAATATTCCGGGCTCTGTGGTTCACGGTCTCTGTGTCGGCCTTCAGTGCCGCTGCCGTGTGCCCGTCACCGCTGACAGTGGGTGAACGAGTGAGCATGGCTGTGTTCCAACAGAACTTTATTTATGGCCATGGAATTTGAATTTCATAAAATTCACGTGTATCACAAAGTATTATTCTTTTTTTTATGTTCTCCTACCAATTGAAAACTATAAAAATCATTTTTAGTTTGTGGGCAATAAAAAAAGAAGTTGGGGCAGATTTGGCCCATGGGCTATAGTTTGCTGACCCTTGTCTTAAAATTTATGTTGCTAAAACTATGTCACATAACTGTTCCTTGCATCTGCATTTCTAGGTCATACAGATGGCTACTACATTTCTTACTAAAATCTGGAAGTAAAAAATTTAGAATATGAATATATGCGCACATACACACACATATGTGCATTAAAGAATGTATATATTTGTGTATATGCATGGTAGTGTATTGTGTGTGTGTGTGTGTGTGTGTTTTCTACATATCTAGATCCTCTTATACCTCCTGGGTCAGATACTTGGTAACATGAAAAGTCCAGACTTGGAAGTAAAATAGACCTATAATTACACCCTGACTATAATGTGCTAATTGTATGACCTCAGAAAAATTACTTCACTTTTCTGAATCAGCCTAGTCATCCTTAAAAAGGAGTTAATATTACCTACCTCATATGGTTGACTGGGAAAATTAGATCATATATACAGAAGATATTTGGAACATGAATGTATACAATATATAACTGTTTTTTGAATTGAATTTTTTCAAAAGAAAATACTTTGTGCGGCACCCTCAGGAGACCCAAGCCTCACTTCTGATACAGATTTTCAATGTATTCTGTTCTGTTTGATAAGCGTGGCCACATCCCAAATCACTTTGTTAAACCTTTCTTTTTTCTTTTTCCATCAGTGTTCTAGTGTTATTGTTTCCTCTGACCTCAATCTTTTTGGCCCTAGATGCTGGCATTTTCAGACATTCCAAGGACTCCCACTGGGTACTGCGTACACTTGTTATACTTCACTAGGGCAATACCTGTACTTTCAATAGAGTAGTCTCTTATTTGACAAAAGACAAAAATGTTTTTGCTTTTGAAGCTTTCTTGGTAGGTGCACCGGCTAGAAAAAAGTACAAAATGGAAAACGTGCCATAAAACAAGAATTCACGGCAAGGAAACCATTCGATGGGATGCTAAAACCTGTTTTTAAGAAACCTACTTCAGATGGGCCTCATCTTTTGAGCTGCATGTTTTAACCCTCTTGTTTGTTGAAAGCAACAAAGTACATTTCTTAACAGCAAGATGTTAAAATCAAGTTAGTAGTCAATCTAAGATTGTTCTATAGCACCTAAATTCAGATCTCTTCATTCAATCGTCTTTATTTCAAAATAGCAAACTTTTCAGTACAAATGATACTTTCTGTGGTATGTGTTGAAACATTTATATACTAAATTATTAACTTGATGAAGCAGCTAATAAAACTTCTTCTAATAATTCCCTAATTGAAATTGCTAAGAGCTGGGAAATGGTCTTTTGAAAACCTTGCTTTAATTTTTTTAAAGAAATATTGAAGTCATTTCTTCAAACTTGTAACTTTCTTACGTAAAAACACCTAAATGTGCCATATTAAATTTCATGTTATATATAACTATATACGTCATGCTTGTGTGTGGACACACACTCATAAAAATGTCTATAAAAATTGTTTTCCTATTTTTGTTTCTACTTTTAGCTGTAAGTTAGTGCTAACAACTCAAGTTGCAGAAAGTTTACATTTGAAAGACTTTAAAGAACTAAAAAGTGCAGTCCCTTATTCTCTGAGTGCATTTGTAATCAGATGCTGTCTTTCTTTGCTTCTTAGTATTTCTGTTGGAGGACGAAGGGGAGCTAAAACAGTTTCAGAAATAAGCATGTGTTTCATTCTTTTTAAAAAAAAAATGTGTTGTTGTTCAATTACGGTTGTCCCCATTTCCCCCCATTACTCTCCCCTGCCATACCCACCCCCAGCCTTCTACTTTCAATCCTCCATCCACCCACCTTGTCTTTTTTTTTTCTTTATTATTGTTCAATTACAGTTGTCTGCATGCTCTCCTCTCCCTTCCCCTCCCCCTCCAATCCCACCTCCCTTCCCTGCCTCCCTCCCCACCCTTGGTTCTGTCCATGAGTCCACCCCCCTTGTCTTTATCCATGGGTCCTTTATACATGTTCCTTGACTTGACCCTTCCCCTTCTTCCCCCTGTTATCCCCCTTCACCCACCCCTCTGGTCACTGTCAGTTTGTTCTTTATTTCCATGTCTCTGATTCTATTTTGCTCACTTGTTTGTTTTGTTGATTAATTTCCACTTATATGTAAGATCATATGATATTTGTCTTTTACTGCCAGACTTACTTCACTTAGCCAAATACTCTCCAGTTCCATCCATGCTGTCACGAAGGATAGGAGCTCCTTCTTTCTTTCTGCTGTGTAGTATTCCATTGTGTAACTGTACTATAGTTTATTGATCCACTCATTTACTGATGGGTACTTAGGTTGCTTCCAACACTTGGTTATTGTAAATAATGCTGCTATGAACATTGGGGTGCATAGGTGCTGCACGTGTTTAATTCTTTCAAGGACGCCTCATTGGTGAGTATCTTGCTGGGAAATTTGGAGTGCTTGCTGCAAAGTCTCTCTGTACTCTGGTAGGGACACTGGTTAAGTCTTTGCTCAGGCATGTATGAGTTTATGCTAACAGTTTGGAAATTGGGCTGAAGGTTGTATTGGCTATGTCATAGACTTCCTGGTTGGTTTGGTAAAGAGGAGAGAGCAGTCATGTGAGTTTCTAATTGTTCCCATCTGTCATTTGGCTATTGTTTTCTTCTTCTGTTCTTTCGTTTTTTTCACCAACTAAAGTATTCCTTATTTTTTCACCCACTAAAGCTTAAATTTCATAAAATTGTCTAATATTTTCAATCTTCCTAGAACATATAGTAAATATTCTATAAATATTTGGATAATAAGACTCAGAATCTTTGATCATTTAGTGATTGATGAAAAAACAGATTTAGAGATTTTAAGGTGGCTTTTCTTGGTCTCTAATTTCTCCCCCTCCCCCCTTTCTCTTTTTCTTTGGTAGGGCCATGGCCCCATGCTAGTTTAAATAAAACAGTGTGCATTAAATGTACACATATCAGCTTCAAAGGTAGATCCACATGAGCATGTGTTGCATGTACACTATAAAAATAATTCCATTTTATGAGAAGCTTCAGCCCTTGTAGTTGATAAAGTAAAAATACAACTTTCTGTAAGAAGGACAACTTTAATAGAGAAAAGGGTCTTCATCTGTTCTGTTTATGAACTCTTCCGAGTGCTTGTCTCAGTGCCTAGAATGGGGATGATACTTGGTGGAGCCATGGTTTGAATGATGAGTGGGAGTGAGGGTAGGAAGAATGAAAGGAAGGCAGATGAGAGGAGGAATGATGGGTAAATGTTTCCAGGTTCAGCTTTCAAAATAACCTTGTCTGAGGTATCATTGGCAAATATGTTTTCCCATATAGTTGGTTCTCTTTTCATTTTAATGCTATAGTTACTTGTTAAATTGCAATTTTTATGGAGATAATCATGGAGTCGGTTACAGTGGTACAGATTCCTGTGTATACTTTTGCCCAGTTTCCGCTAATGGTAACAATGGGCTTACTTAATGGGTGTAACATCACAACCAGAAATATTGATGTTATTGAAATCTATAGAACTTTTTCAAATTTCTCCAGTTTTACCTGTATTTGTGCATGCACCTGGTGTGTGTATTTAGTTTTATACAATTGTTTTCACCTTTTTATTGTGGTAAAATACAAATAACATAAAATATATTAATTATTTTTAAGTTGTATTAAATACATCCATACATAATGTTGTGCAGCCGTTGCCACCGTCCATCTCCAAAACTCTTTTCATCTTATAAACTGAAACTCTGCACCCCATGAAATGGTAATGTCCTACTCCCCCTTGCCCTTAGTTCCTGGCAACCACCATTCTTTTTGTCTTTATGAATTTGACTACTCTGGGTCCTTCATATAAATGGGATCATATGTAATTGCCCATCTGTGACTGGCTTATTTCACTGAGCTTAATGTCCTCAAGATTCATTCATGTTGTAGCATGTGTCAGAATTTCCTTCTTTTTTAAGACTGAACAGTATCCCACACACACACACACACACACACATTTTCCTTATTCATCATCCTTTATGGACACTTGGGTTGTTCCCATGTTTTATCTATTGTGAACTGTACAATTTATTACTGAGTAGGCGTGTGTGACCACCACCACAGTGAAGATCTTAATGGTTTCAACATCATGAAGATTGTCTGTTTTGTTCTTTTGTGACCATGCTCATCTCCCTCCTATGCTTTCTCCCTCCATCCCTCACCGCTAGCCATCACTAATCTGTCCTTCCTTTCTAAAATGTTGATGTTACATGATGTTACATAAATGGAATCATATAGTATGTAATCTTTGGTGATTTGTTTTTTCACTCAGCATAATTTTCTGGGGATTCATCCAAGTTTTGGGGTGTATCATTAGTTCCTTTCATTGCTGAGTAGTATTCCATGCTACAGATGTGCCACATAATCATTTACCATTTGGATGGCATCTGAGCTGTTTCCAATTTAGGACTGTTAGGAATAAAACTTCTTTAAACATCTGTGTTCAGGTTTTATATGAATGAAAATTTCCTTTCGCTAGGAGTGCAATTGCTGGGTCATATTTTAAGACTTACCACCTTCATATTGCATGGGCCATGGTCTTCCCAGTGATATGGTTTTCTTCTGTGCGTTCATGGGGGTTAAAATAATGTCATATGGACTTTTTTTACTAATAGCCTGACAGTGGACACCTTTAGATAATCATGTTGAGAAAATTGGTAACCTTCTTACTTTTTCTCCTTTAGCCTCAATTTCTCTGAAGTTGTTCCACTATCTCAAAAATGCCATTCATTCTAAGATCCCCAAAGCATGTTGCCCCTCTTCTCTTGGCCAACTTCCCACTATCAAGCAGTTGTTACAGCCTGCCTGATTTCACCACTACAGAGATTTTTATCTCATTCTGCTCTGCCATCTGAATTTCAGTTAGCATAGCCTTTTCTCTATATTATTAACAGTGTCTTTTCTGGAATTGTCCCTGTGAGTAGAGCCTCTGTAACCTGGTCAGAGCATATCTTGATAGCTGTAGGTCCAAATTCTCCTCTTCACGGCCATGGCCATATTCACCTTGGAGTTCTGCATGTGCCCTGGAAGGAGCCTTACTCTCTTCACCCTGTGCCGTCATCCACCTTCTGCGCAAATGCTACCTCCTCATGAGAGGGCCTCTTGGTAAATGTTCTTACAGTGCTCTCTACTTTCCTTTCATAGCACATATGGTAGTTTTTAAATTTTACTTGTTTAAAACCTAGGGCCCACACGGATCAGTCTGATCATAGAGTCCACTCAGAAGAGTTGACCAGAAAGTGTGTTATCTGAAAGCCTCCAGTGATGACTTTAAGCCTGTGTCTGCTTAAGCTCTAAGCTCTGAGTCATGGTATTCCCTCCTTACTGGGTGAGTTTTGAGGTAGGATGCTATTATTTATCTCGGTAATCTTAGAACCTAGAACATTGTCTGGAAGGGATTAGGTGCTCCCTTAATGTTTGTTGGAAACGGATGAATAAATGAATGAATGAGTGAAACTACTTGTCTCTCCATCGGAGACATTTGGTAAAAGTCTGACAAAGTTAATGAAAAATGTAATTTTTTTCTTAATTTTCCAGGTGATTTTTGAAGTAATAACTTCTGGACATCAAGGCTACCTTGCTATTGATGAAGTGAAGGTGTTAGGACATCCATGTAGTAAGTTGTCTCAACTTTTAAACTTTTGGGTGCATTGTTGGGAGAATACTTGCATTACAGATTAAGAGAAGGCACAAAAATCTGGGGAGCAGTAGTTCTGCTGAGAGAGTCCCCTAACAAGTCTCTAGGTGTTGCTTTGCCAGCCCAGAAGTCCAAAAACATGTATTCTGTGTGTGATGTCATCAAATGTATCTCAGTGTCTTTAAAATGAAAATCAGGAACGCAGACTACTAGAGTACTTTGATATGCTCAAATATCCTTGTGAAGATTTTTGGATTTCCCTTTTGAATAGTAGCACAATTTGAACATTGAGAATCTGCATTTTTGTCCTAATTCTAGTCTGATTCTGGCACAGTTCCAAACAGTATAGCCCGAACAGGCCTGAGATCTGGCAAATGTAAGAAATCAACCTAAACTACCTGGGGACCCCAGCAATGGCCCGTTCTTCATCTTCTACAAGTTAGTTCTTCAAAAGAAAGTCCAGTGAGTGATAACACACACTATTGTTTTTACCACCCCGTATGAACAAACAACTATTAATAGTTTGTTATATTTGCGCCTGAACTCTGTCCTTAAATCAGTAACGTATTGTGAATTGCCAGTCCCGTTTCTCCCTCGTGTCCCCAGGGGCCACCACAGTGGTGAGCTTGCTGCTGCCCCCCTCCGTCTAGAAGGTTTCTAGTCCACAAGCAGCAGAAACAGATGTAGCTGATTTTAGCAGAACAGTTTTGCATTGACAGAGAAATGGATGGCAGAAATATCACTGGGAACATTGGTGATCTACGCTCAGATAATGGGCAAGAACTGGAGGGAGGCGCTGCAGGTACAACCGTAGTAACTGACATGCCAGATAGCTGCCCATGAGGACAGGGGTCCTTCGGCCTGCTCCTCTGGCCCCCAGACCCTTGGAGAGTGTCCCTTGCCACCTGCCTAAACATTTGTCACTTTCTCTGTTTCTTGCACCTACAGTCTTTGGCACAAAACCCTGAGTGGGATTGTCAGGGTGGACAAGCTAAATCAGGTGCTCGTTCTCCTGCGAACCAAATGGTGACCTAGAAAAGGAAGCTATGGCTTTTACAGCTTCTATCGTGGGAGCCGTGCCTAGAATTTACCAAGAAATATACAGGGGGTAGTTTCCCAGTCCCAGAATAGAGGTTTGAGAGCTGAGCAGCCAGCAAGCTGCTTGTGTGCTTGTGTGTGCATGCATGCACACTCAGTGTCTCTCATAATCACTATGTATTCATAAAAAGAAAGAAAGTACCGTTTACCTTTTGTAAATTCCGATGAATGGTGTCCAACTGTACAAATTACTCTGAATTCTTTTTCCCCCATTTAGCATTACATGTTTTAGGTTAATCTATGATATTCTATCATATGAATGTACTACATTTTATTGTTTTATTCTTCTACAAACATTTATTTCCCCCCAGTTTTTCTCCATGACAAACATTGCTGCAGTGAACATCCGTGTGTGAATCTCTGGGTGCTGTGTGTGAGTGCAGGGTATGTTCTTGGAAGCTGAATTGCTGGGGTGTAGGGTAGAAACAGTTTTAGTTTTACTAGATGCTGCAAAATTGCTATGAAAAGTGTCTGAGCCAATTATAGTCCCACCAGCAATGAATGGAGGCTTTATTTTCCCAATATCCTTTCCCAAAATTGACATTGTCAGACTTTAAATCTTTGACCAGCTGAGGGGTGGAAGCTTACTTTATTTTTAGCGTCCCTGGCATTAAAGAGAAACTGGTTAGTTCATACATCTCTGGATCTCTGATGATGGTCCAACCCAAATTCACAAAAGAAAGATTATGTCTAAATGGTATTAGAAATATAAACACTGCTTTTATTGCATGGATTGACTAGATCATGAGATCATTCCTTATACTAGTTACAGAGAAGCCCTGTGTGGTTGTCCTCTAATGTGGGTATCACAATAGTCATCTGATTCCATCCACAGGGGATTTGCTCTCTCTGAGGCCTTTAGCTGGTTATGACACTGAAGTTCAAGCACAGAAACCATCTGCTCATTGCTATGGCAGACGTTACTTTTGTAGCACGTTGCATTTGCCTTTTCTGGTGTCACCAAGACCAGTGAGTTCAAGAAGAATTTCTGCCCCGCCTCCCCCCCCCCCGCCCCGCCCGCCTTTTTAAAAAAAGTAGAAAATAAACAATGCTGTACCAAATGAAAACACCAGGGCAAATTTAGTTACTCACAATTACTGAGTTGATGGCCAAATCCTTGGAGTAATAGCCTTGGGCTTAGAGAGCACACGTGGAGTGTTCCAATGTGCGAAAACGCTGCCTCTGACTCACCTCTTGCCAGGACGTAAAAATTTGAGACCGTCATACTGAATGCCTACTGTATGCTGAGTGCTCCCTGTTTCTCAGAGCAAATCTAGCCACAGGCAGATGTTATTGCTGCCCGGGGGCAGATGCAGTAGCCAAGGTCAAGTTTGCATAGGTCTTTTTTGTAATGTATCCTGAGTTCTTTCTACATCTGGCTGCTGGCCAACAAAGTAATTCCTAAGTGTAACCTCTCCCATTCCATAGGGTTTGACTCTCTGAGTCTCCCTTCAGCCACATGAAGAGATTTAATCCCTGCCCTTCTATCAGAGCCTTCCTAAAATGTGTCTCCTGCAGTTTTGTTTATTCCTTCCAAGCCCAGCTGCTTGTGGTCATATAAAGGTGTTTATGGTCTCTCCTTCAGAGAATACTTGTGCTAATACCTGATGGGCTTTGCACACTGCCGTTAGGAGACACAGAATTGCAAAACAGGCTCCGTACCAAGGGGAAGAATGGTATAGTAGCATTTTGAGCTGTAGGCTTTAAATGGTTTTCATGATAGCCCTTCTGTGTTATTTTTTTGCAATCTCTAAGTTTATGGGAAAAACATGCAAATAAAGATTTTAAAGAAGGCAATAGTTCAGTCATTAAATGGAATACTTTACAGGTAATAATTTAAGGGATTTCCTGTCAAGGTTTATACATAGTAATCCTTATTTCATATCCAGAACTTTCCTTTTCAGAAGATACAAACTGCTGAACTTTATTTATTTCACTCTAAGGACTCCTGTTTGGATTCATATAGGTTTATGAGTAAATATTACAACATTTTTTAAAAAGTAGCTGTTCTGTTATGAATATATTGCTCATTAAATTGATTTTAGTCTAGCGACAGATGCAGGGTCGGCTTGGAAATGTAGAAACGGCCATACAGGCGGCAACACTCTGGCTTCAGCCCATTTCTAATGAACACAGATAATTTTTGTGTTTGGTGTGCACACTAAAAATAAATTTTGAATTTTGTACAATAATCCTAGTAGGAGAAACTGAAGAAGCATTTTATCAGCTTCATAATGCTGTTTCCTATTATTAAGTAGGTTATAAACTATAAATATATGGATGTTTCTATTGATACCTCATGGTGCTGATATATATTTTTTTATGTCTTATAAGGCATTCAGCATTTTAACAGGTTTATTGAGATATAATTCATATATCATACAATTTACTAATGTAAAGTAATCTATTTAATGGTTTTTGGTATATTTGCAGAGTTGTGTAACCAATGCCATGGTCAATTTTTGAACATTTTCATCACCCAAAAAGAATCCCTATACCCATGAACGCTCATTCTCCCTTTCCCCTGGCCCCACCGCCCGCCCAAGCCAACACCAATCTACTTTCTGTCTGTCTTCATATGTCATGTAAGTGTGGTCACATAGTATGCGGCCCCTTTGTCTTCTTTCATTTACATGACATTTCATGTTTCATCCATGCTATCGAGTGTGTCAGTACATCATTCTTTCTCAAAGCTGGGCAATATTCTTTTGTATGATATACCACCTTTTATTTATTCATTTATGAATTGATGGTCATTCCAGTTTTTTCCAACTTTTGGCTATTATAAATAATGCTGCTACGAACATTTATGTGCAGGCTTTTGTGTGACGTTTGTTTTTAGTTCTCTTTTATATACTTAGGAGTAGAATGACTGGGTTACCTGGTAACTTTTTAAAATATACTTTGAAGTCCCTTTATTTTTTTTACTGTAGGCACTATTACAGATGTCCCCCATTTCCTCCCACTTTGCACCCCCCCCTTGGCTTTTACCACATTGTTATCTGTGTCCATGGGCTATGCATATATGCATACTTGGAGATTATTATGCTAAGCCAAAAAAGCCAGTCAGAAAAAGACAAATACCATATGATCTCACTCATATGTGGAATCTAATTAACAAAATAAACTCATAAGCAAAGTAAAACCAGAGACATGAATACATGGAACAGACTGACAGATCTCGGAGGGGAGGGGTTGGGGTGAGGAAGAGATCACCTGGTAACTTATGTTTAGCATTTTAAGGAAATGCGTATTGCTTTTCAAATCACCTGGACCCTTTTACATTTTGAAGAGCAGAGTATGAGGGTTACAGTTTCTTCATGTTCTTGCCAACATTTGTTATTATCTGCCAAGTTTATCATAGCCATCCTAGTGGATTTGAAGTGGTATCTCTTTGTAGTTTTGATTCCCTAATTGCTAATGATGTTGCGTATCTTTTTATATGTGTTTTTTGGCCATCTGTATACCTTTTATGACTATTCAAATCTTTTTCTGTTTTTAGTTGAGTTATTTATCTTTTTAAAAAGATTTTATTTATTTAAATTTTTAGAGAGAAGGGAGGGAGGGAGACAGAGAGGGAGAGAAACATCAATGTGAGAGAGAAACATCTATCAATTGCCTCTCCCACACCCCCAACTGGGGACTCGACCTGAAACTCAGGCACGTGTCCTGACTGGGAATCAAACCAGTACCTTTTGCTTCACAGGCCAGTGCTCAATCCACTGAGCCACACCAGCCAGGGCATTATTATTGAGCTTTAAGTTTTTATAATATATCTGGTTATAAGTTCCTTATCAGATATACATGATTTGAAGATATTTTCCTCCAATCTGTGGCTTATTTTCTTTCTTTCTTTATTTTTTTTTTTTTTTGATGACAGCCTCTGCAGCACAGAGATGTTCAGTTTGATAAAGTCCAATTTTCTATTTCTTTCTTTTGTTACTTGGGCCACTTCTGTCATTTGTTGTTATAAATAAGGATTTTTTGCCTAATTAAAGATCATAAAGATTTACTACTATAATTTATGCTAAGAGTTTTATAGTTTCAACTCTTACATATAGGCCTCTGGTCTATTTTGAGTTAATATCTGTATATGATATAAGGATATGGTATAACTCTATTCTTTTTGCATGTGGATATCCAATTATTCCAGCACCATTTGTTGAAAGACTCTTCTTTCCTCATTGAACTGCTATGGCATCTTTGTTGAAAATCAGCTTAATGAAATTATAAAGGTTTGTTTCTAGACACCCATTTTATTCCATTGACCTATTTGTCCTTCTGCTAGCACCACACTGTCTTAATTATTTTAGCTTTATAGTATATTCGATATTGGGATCTGTGAGTCCTCCTACTTCGTTCTTTTTTATTCAATATGGCTTTGTATATTCTAGATCCCTTCCATTTTCATACATATCTTAGGATGGACGTGTCAATTTCAGCTGAAAAATCTAAATGATATACTGGCAGTGATTGCCTTGAATTTCTAGTTCACTTTGAGTCAGAGCCTATGTCATCTTTATTTATTGATTTTTTTTTAAGAAAGAGGTAGCTAGACATCAATTTGTTGTTCCACTTATTTACGCATTCATTGGTTGTTTATGTACACTGACCTGGGACCGAACTTGCACCCTTAGTGTGCCAGGACAATGCTCTATCCACCTGAGCTACCTGGCCAGGGCTAAGAGCTCTGTCATCTTAAAAATAGCAGCTGTTCTTTTTTTTTTCTTTTTTAATGATTTCTTAATTGTTGTTTGAATACAATTGTCTCCATTTTCCCACCACTACTTTCCCCCGCCCCACCCACCCCACCTTCCACCCTCAAGCCTACCCCCCTTTGGCTTTGTCCAGGGGTCCTTTATACATGTTCTTTAATGACCCTTTCCCGTTTTTCCCCTGTTATTTCCTTTCCCCTCCCCTCTGGTTACTGTCAGTTTGTTCTTAATTTCAATGTCTCTGGTTATATTTTGCTTGCTTGTATGTTTTGTTGATTAGGTTCCACCTAAGGTGAGATCATATGGTATTTGTCTTTCACCACCTGGCTTACTTCACTTAGCATAATGCTCACCAGTTCCATCCATGCTATCATGAAGGGTAGGAGCTCCTTCTTTCTTTCTGCTGCATAGTATTCCATTGTGTAAATGTACACAGATTTTTACACTTGATCTTGGCCAAAAGGCCAAGAAGCGATGTACCACAGTTTTTTGATCCACTCATTTACTGATGGACATCTAGGCTGCTTCCAGAACTTGGCTATTGTAAATTGTGCTGCTGTGAACATTGGGGTGCATACGTTCTTTTGAATTAGTGTTTCAGGATTCTTAGGGTATGGTCCTAGTAGTGGAATTGCTGGGTCAAAAGGAAGTTCCATTTTTACTTTTTGAGGAAATTCTATACTGTTTTCCACAGTTGCTGCACCAGTCTGCATTCCTACCAACAATGTACTATCCCTATTAAAATATCAATGACATATTTCACAGATATAGAACAAACATTTCAAAAATGTATATGGAACTATAAACAACCCCCAGTAGCTGCAGCAATTTTGAGGAAGAAGAACAAAGTAGGAGGGCTCACCATAACTGACATCAAACTATATTACAAGTCCACAGTAATCAAAACAGTCTGGTCCTGGCATAATCATAGATACATAGATCAATGGAACAGAATAGAAAGCCCAGAATTAAAAATAGTAACTGTTCTTATCCATGAACATGGACTGTCTTTCCTTTTATTGTGGTCTTTTAAAAATATCTAGTTTTCAGGGTACAAGTTGTGTACTTTTTTTCTTAAATTTATTCCTAAGTAATTTATTTTGACACTATTATAAATGGAACTGTTTTGTTAACTTCATTTTTGGATTGTTTGTTGCAAATGTTTAGAAATACAATTTATTTTTTATATGGATCATATATCCTGAGACCTTGTTGAACTTTTTATTACATAATCTAATTGTTTTTTGTGGATCCTTAGGAATTTCTCTATATAAGACCTTCTCATCTTCAAGTAGAGATAGTTTTACTTCTGTTTTTTAATCCAAGTGTGTTTTATTCTTTTTCTTGCCTAATTGCTCTGGCTAGAATCTCTAGTATATCCTAAGTAGAAGTGGAAAGAATAAATACCCTTGTCTTGTTCTTGATCTTAGGGGGAAACCTTCCAGTCTTTTACTGTTAAGTGTGTTGTTAGCTGTGGGTTTGGATTATTTGTAGACACTCACTACCAGAAAGGACATTCTCTTTTTTTCTTCTGTTGTTGAGTGTTTTTTGTTGTTGTTATTCTTTTTTGTTTATCATAGAGAAAGTGTTGGATTTTAGAAAACTTCTTTTCTTTAGCAGAAAAGCACACAGCTTGTACCCTCAAACTGCGTATGTAGGAGGAAGCCCTTTTAGGGTCGCTGGCTAGGTGTGAAAATTAAATTGACAAAGACAGATTAACAGAAGAATAAACATGCAAATTTATTTAATATACCATTTCATGATTCTGGAGCCTTACTATGGAATGAAGACCTGAAGAGATGATTACACCTGAGTATTTTTATGCTAGGTTTGATGAAAAGTGGAGAGTCGAGGAGAAATATGATAGGTTAAAAGTATGAGGTAAATGTAGTAAACTGAAGAAAACTTGGCAAGGCATGCTTGTTTAGATTCTTTTCCTAGTCCTTTTGTCTTTGGAGATAAGGAGGAACACTTTCCCCACTGAGAATTTCATGGCTTGTTTCAGGAGAGAAGAGTAGGGGAAGGTCAGAGTGACCTTCTTGTTTCTACTATTTTACTCAAACACCTTCTGCTTAAAATAGTCAGTATACCAAGGTGCCATATTTTGGGGTAGTGTATCCTGAATACCATCATCTATTAGATTATCACGTGGTTTTGTCTTTTATTCTATTGATGAGGCATATTATATTGATTGATTTTTGGATGTTTAATCAACCCAGTATTCCTTGGATAAATCCCACTTGGTTATGGTATATAATCTTTTTATATGTTGTAATATAACACACTAAATAAAAAATTATTTGCATATATGATGCCTTGAATTCTAAAATCTAAAGATCATACAGGATCATACTTTACTATTTTTCTGCCAATTTAAAAACATAATAATATAAAATGGTGGTGAAAGAAGACTTGACTTGAGGTGGTGAGCACACAATACAATATACAGATGATGTATTACAGAATGTATACCTGAAACCTATATAATTTTATTAACCAATAAATATAATTTTATTAACAATAAATTTAATAAAATTAAAAAACATAATAAAAAGCGTTGAAAAAAACCTTTCTGCCATATTGTATAAAGTGAGTACAAAATGTAAAACTATTCTGTATTGCTAGTTTGCAATATGAAATGTCAGCAGTTTCTTTAAAATTTAAGAAATGTTGAGTTAAAATGTGGTTCAAAATAATTTTTATTTTATAAAACAAAATTAATTTTTTATTCATTGATTTATTTGCATGCCCAAACATTGCTTGCCTAATCCCAAATTTAGATTGTGTCACAGGCATTAAGTAGTGTGACTAAAATAAGAATAACAGTGACAAGTAAAAAATTAGAAGTATTTTATGAATTATGTTCTGTTAAGTAAATGTAGATCCATGTGCTTTGGTTAAGAGATGCATAGGACTCAGAACTAACATTTCATTTTAAAAATGTAGAAACTTGGATTTTTCTCCAAAGAAATATTCTTTTTTAATATATGGGTGACTTATTAAAACTTGTTTGTATATGGTAGCTAACTTATTTTTCTATGATAAGAATGTCGAATCTATTTTTCCTCTTGAAAAATTATTCTATTAAGATCCATTTTAAATTTCTAGCAAAAAATAATATATTTTTTGTCCTGAAACATTTTAAGAGCAAAACTTAAATCCCTGTACTTCTTTGGCTCCATAACCTTATTCACATAATGATATAATAATAATAACACTTTCTCCACAGGGTAAATGTAGGGATTAAATGAATACACAATAAAGAATTTAGAGCATTGCTTAATACATTCTAAGAGCTCATTACTTACTATTATTATTATTATTATTATTATTATTATTATTATTATTATTATTATTAGGCACTACATCTTGACAGGCACACTAGAATGAGTCAGCTGTAGATTGTAATCCTAAGTAGCTAAATTGATTGATTTATTAAATGGAGTAGCTTATCAGTGTCCATTTAAAAAATTTTTTTAAATGGTTTTTGGCAGCAGTTGCTTTTCTTGTTTGTGATGATATGCTACACAAATAGAAACATTGGCTGTTTATTTTGGCATTTGGGCATGTTTCCAGTTCATTTCAACCTATGCCATCACATCAAAATGTAAATGAAAATAAAAAGGAGTTAGCACACACTCCCCTTTTGTTTCACCTCAGTTTCAACTTTGATCTCACAAATTGCTGTTCTCTGATTTTTGTAATCTATTTTAAAGAGAGAGGGGAAGGGAATAGGGAGAGAGAGAGAGAGATTGGTTGATTGAGAGAGATTTGTTGTTCCACTTATTTATGCATTCATTGGTTGTTTCTTGTATGTGCCCTGACTGGGGATCGAAACCACAATGTTGGCATATCCAAACGACTCTCTAACCAGCTGAGCAACTCGGCCAGGGCTCAGACTTTTGTTGGTATTTTGATACAGGATTTGAAGAATCGAATAATATGAAGCATTTAGAAAAAACTTTGCATTTTTTTCAATGAAAATTCCTGACTTTGGGATCAAAGGCTGATTTCAGTTCACTTAATATCTCAAAACATCTGTTGTTTGAAAAACTGTTTTCTTAGTGACAAGCAACAAAATATGTCAGAGTAGAGAAAGTAGGAGAGGTATACTGAAAAACTATTTGAAATTCATGGAAGATAGTTTTTAGAACTCCTGCAGGTTTTAGAAGAAAGCTGTCATAGCATTTTGAAAGGGTATCCAGGAGACAAATGGGCCTATAAATTTGGAAAGAGCATTTTTCTTCTTGAATATGGGATGGATTGAAATTTTCTACTCTTAGCAGTGCTCCTGGTGTTACAATTAAGGTAGTCTGGCAAGGTTCAGAGCGTACCGCTCAGCATGGGACTGAAACTTTTCTGGCTGGAGAGCTCTTTTTCTTGGGATCTTTTCCAGTTTCCAGTGATAAATCAATTCTTTTAAATAGTAATGAATATTTTTTAGGGTAAGTACCAGGCATAGCCTATGCCTTCCCTACATCATCTTATGTAGTCTTTATCCCAACTCTTTGAATAGGTACTTTTTGAATTACTATTTTACAAATTTTAGAAAATCCATTAAAGTGTTGGTTTAGGAACTTTTGCTTTTATTCAGAGGTAGTGGGGGGCTAAACTATTGATACTTGAACACACATGTGCTAAAATCCAAATTTAAAGTATTGTCAGTGTTAATCTGCTTCCCAACTGAAAACGTTTGTGGGATTTACTGCACTAGACAGGGAGGATCCAGGCATTCTAAAACTGGAAAGATTACATAGGTCTTTAATATTTATTTTTAAAAAAACTTAAAATTCCATTAGTAGAAATTCTTACTTTCATATTCTTGAAGGAAACCGATCTGGAAAATAGAATCCTATAGCTCCTTTGTCTTACTCATCCTGGTGGGTGAGTTACCAGCTTCCATTCAGGTCAAATAATACTCTCCCATTTGAAAAGGATAATTTGATTATGTAAGTGTTTACGCTTAATATGTTTGTATGCCTTCATCTGGTTTCCATTTGAGGTGGAGCTTTTTTATCTTAGCCAGATAATTTTTTTCCAGCAGTTTTTTCTCAACCAAGCAACGCTGTTTCCCAAAGCAAAACAGTTGGTCGTTTGCAGAAAAGGACCCTCCCCAAAATACAAATTGGACATAGATATAAGTTCCTCAGGCTGTGACCCTCACTGTACAAGGAATATGCATTTGCATTTTTTGAGAAAGCCATATTGAAGATCTAAAGGAAAAATGATAACTTTTCATATTTCTGTGCAATGTCTTTATTAAGAATGGGGTGAATACAGAAAGACTGTAACACAATCATATCTTTGGCCTCCAAATTAAAAATGCTAGTTACACCCTAACACGACCGCCCTGAAGGCAGTCAGTGTTACGAGATTACATTGATACATGAGTTTTGCTGCGTCTTTCCCTTGAGGTCCGGGTGGCCGTTGTCAGAAACAGGACCCTTGGGAAGCAGTCTCTCCGGGGCAGGCTTTCGGTGCGTGAACAGACCGACAGCAGAACCAGTGACAGTCCTGAAATTCAAGCTATCTACTATTACTAACTTAGCTGATAGAGTGTATATATTTTATAAGTTTATCAGAAAAGGTTACAGCCTCTTTCGGCCAAAGTCAGGAGAAAGAGAAATAGGGCTGGGGCATCAATAAAGTTTGTCCTCCTGCCACCAAAAAAAATAAAAATAAAACAGTTCCACAAATTAATTCATAACATTATTGAGTGGGTGGTGAGAAGAGGCCTCTTATATACCCTGCTGGTAGAAATGCAAATTGTTATGTGCTTTAAGGAAAGCAGTTTGGCAATTTGTGTCAAAAGTCTTTTAAAAATATGTATTTTTTGTCTTAGTAATTTGTTTTCTAAATTTTATCCAAAGGAAAAAAACAGAAAGTCTACACGACAATTTAATTATGGAAACTTTTATCTTGGCATTATGTGTAAGAAACTCAGTGTTCGGTCGCGGAGGAATGTTTCAGTAAACGTCTCTGTGTCCACATAACGAAGATCCGCATTTCTCAGCCTTGACACTGTTGGCAGTTGGAGCCTGGAAATTCCTTTCTGTGGGTGCTGTCCTCTGCCCCACAGGGTGTTTACCACCATCCCTGGCTTCTGGGCACCAGATACCTGTGGAGCCCCTACCTTCCCCACCCTTGTGGTGACGACCAAAAATGCCTCCAGACATGGCCAGATGTCACCTGGGGGGGCGACGCTGCCTCTGATCAAGGACCATTGATGTCCATCAGGCAGATTTTCAAAACAGTTTTAAATGAATATTTAACAAGGGAAAATATTTAATATCTTCTTAAGTCTTTTAAAAAGGTGCATAGTTGCCACAAAAAAATGTAAAAAAGATATCAGTAGACCAATTTAGAGGATGTAAAGTTTTTTAATGGCTAAGGATTGCTCTGTTGGTTCTCTGCAGAGCCAGATACTCCCATCAGATCTCTCAAAACAGTTGTGAATAACACAGCCACCTATAATAAGTTCACATGAGATGATTCTACCAGGTGCGGGAAGCTTTCCTTTTTGGTTCCAATAAGAATTTAGGAATTATTTCTATGTTCACCCCTCCCTCCATTCCCACCCCATTTTCAGCTGTTCTCGGGATTTGGCTTTTTATCTGCTTCCTCACCTAGTGCAAATAAATAATATGTATTATTTTATTATAATATGTATTTCTGAATTCACTCTGAGCCTAGCCACATCAAATTTTCATTTCCCAACCTCCCTCAAGAGGCCCAAGCTTTAGGTCAACATGCTATGTATCCTCTCAACTGGTTAACATGCTTGGGATGCTTTCCATTAAAAAAAATTAAATGTGCAGAAATACATGCATATTTTAAAAGTTGCTTCTTAGAAATAAATTTATATATGATTAAAAAATTAAGTACTTGTTACCCTGGCCTGGTGGCTCTGTCAATTAAAGTGCCGTCCCATACAGCCGAAAGTTGTAGGTTTCATTCCTGGTCAGCAGGAACATACCTAGGTCACGGGTTCAGTCCCTGATCAGGGCACATATGGGAGGCAACCAGTCAGTTTCTCTCTCTCTCTCTCTCTCTCCCCCCTCCTCGCTTCCTCTTTCTTTCAACTCAATGAACATATCCTCAGTGAGTATTTAAAAAATTAAGTACTTGTATATTTTTAATGTTTATTATTGAAAATATTTTAAAAGAGAAAAAAATTATTCAAATCACAAGTCTTAGGAAAAAGAATTAAATTGATCTGAAATAGCTTGGACAGCTTTTAACATATTCGTCCTGTCAGTAGGAGGGATATGCAAATGAAGGTGGTCTAGGTAAGTTGTTTCAGGAAGTCATTCAGATTTGGGCGAAAGTAAATTATTTCTCAGACAGTTCAGAAACATTCTATATAATATTTTTTAAAGGAAAAGAAACTATATGGGTAGTCCACTTTTGCTCTTCCAAAATAAGTCTCCTGACATACTTGATAGGCAATGAACTTAAAATTTTCAAGGAATGAATTCATTTTCTTCAATGATTTTAGTCCATGGGAAGCTTACTCTTGATGTTACAAACTAAGTGTATTTTAGCTTTTCCCATGTGCCCCTCAGAAAGTGTGGAAGGTTTTCAAGGGGTGGAAATCTGAAGTAGCAGGAAGGGAAAGGTAACTAAGGAAAGAAAACCTTCCTTACGTGTCTGCATCTATAGAAACAGGTGGGTGCGGAGTTCTTTTGTTTCCACAGCACCTCGGTGATCCTTCTGGTGGGGAAAAGTTCAGAGAATTCATTTGTAATGCATAAGACAGGCAAGAGGGATTTTGAGAATTATGGCAGCCTGAGAGTTGGGGTGCAGGGTAAGGAGGAAGAAGAAGGAATCATAGATGGGATACAGGGTAAGAAGTCAAGGCCAAAGACATACATGAAGAGCACATGGAGATTTTGCAATAGATTTTTAGGATAGACTTCTAATTTTTAGTAACTTAACTATGAGGGATATACCAGAGGTGATGCTGAAAATATTCAACAGCCCTTCAGCACAGGCTTAACCTGGGCTTAGCCAAGTAGGGGTGAAACTGCAGAACAGCAGCCTCAGGTATGACATCCCTTTAACCCAAGTTATAATGAAAATGGCTACACACCCAGACACCTGTGTTAGAGACGCAACTTCACCTGCAGCAAGAGGTGAGAAGAATTAGGAGACTGTGAGGTGGACAGGAGAGGTAACGTGGGTGAGATGTTGTGCTGAGTGTGTGGGGTAATCTGAGCCAGAGGCATGAGCAGCCTCCCTCACTAGCCAGCGCATACCATGCCTTCCCGTCTAAGTGTCAGGAAACCCTTCTTTACCTCTAGGGGAACGTGCCTCTCCATAGTTTCTGCATGCCGTGTCCCTCTCAGAAATTAGAAGTGTGCTCCCGTCCTCCCTTACCCTACCAGTCGCCCCTTCCCTTGCCCCGTGTCCCAGTTTTTCCTTCATTATACTGAAAGGCTGCTTTTAAAAAGACCTGCTCTTCACAGGCCAACAGTACCCTATAGTATTTATCACTCTCTGACCACAACTGGCTTGTCAGCTTTTGTCTTGATGACTCCAACAGTGGACTCTGGCCGTAGGACACAACTGACCATGTGGGCTAGACTGGCTGTTGTTTTCTTTGGTCTGGATGCCCTTTGCCTGGAGTGCAGCGTGATGTCAGGGTTGACTTTAGAGGGGCCTATCTGCCCTTGCGGGGCCACACAATTGCCTTCAGTGGCTCCAAGACTCCTAATAATCAAGAATTTACCTTGTGGCTGGCAGGAGCGTAGCCCACTGAGACTTTCACAGGTTCCTTGTTTCTAAGAGCCTCAAAAATGTTGTTTTGTGTTTCATTATATTTTTAGTAGAGCGCTGGGGCTATGACTTGGGGAGTTCTTACTGTGCCCTGGATTGCTGACTCTATGGAGACAGAAGACATCTGCCAGGGACAGCATGCACTCTGCAAAGGGAAATGAGCCGAGGTCTAGTTCTGGGACAAATCCACATTTACAGGAAGAGCACAAAGAAGAATGGACAAAGGAAAAAAGCTGCAGGAAAATGATTTGGAAAAGAAAATTTTAGAAGTTTTTTGGGGAAGTTTTGAAAAACGATCAGAGTGGCCGAAAGCATGCCTCATCGTTGGGAAACGAGAAATGAGGAGAGCAGTTTTCACAGAGGGGTGGGAGCTGTGATAGTGAGCGGGATGTCCCTTAAGAAGCAGACCGCTGGTGGCTCAGGATGGTTGGCAGGAAATGGACCTCGCAGCTCCTTAAGGAGTCGCAATGAGAGGTAGCGTGTGCGTGTGTCCTGAAAGACTGCAGAGCACACACCATTCCAGTCAGCTCCTTGGAATTCACGGGAAGTAGCTAAAACCGACCTGTGCGCAAGTGCACTGGTGAACACAGGCATTCCCGCCTCCGTCGCGTCTCTTTTGCTTTTTTCTAATGCTGTATGTGTCTTGTAGCTCAGTGTCCGTGCGCCTAGGGGTAACGTGCTTAGAATTACGGGGGAAACATTTGAAAAAGTTTCCGGTTGATGACATTTGTACTGTAATGAACATACAGTGTTGAATTAGAAGGAAAGGAATACTCAATTTTGTATAAATTTCCTGGACAAGAAAAGAGCTTTTCAGCTTCTGATGTAGTCCTATTAACTTAGTCAAATTTCAACTTCTTAATGAGTTCTATCAATGTTGGGGAATCTGTGATGTAGGTAAGTGTAAAATAGTAATTGTTACAAGCTTTTGTGTAGTGAAGTTTGCTCATTTGTATCAGAGGTGATGTAGGAGAGTAGAGTTCTACAGAAACTCAAGTCACAAGTGCAGTTGACTCTTGAATGGCGGGAGTTTGAACTGTGCAGGTCCACTTATACACAGATTTTATGCAATAAATGTTATTAAGTTATTTTCTCATGGTTTTCTTAGTATTTTCTACGCTGTAGCTTCTTTATTGTAAGAGTACATATATAATACATATAACATGCAAAATATGTGCTCATCTACTGTGTACATTATCGGTAAGCTTCCTGGTCAACAGTAGGTTATTAGTAGTTAAGTCATGGGAGAATCAAAAGCTGTGTGTGGCCTTGACCAGTGTGACTCAGTTGGGCATCATCCCGCAGAGAGAAGGGTCACCAGTTCGACTCCCAGTCAGCACACAAGCCTAGGTGGTGGGTTCGGTCCCCAGATGAGGTACGTGAGAAAGGCAACCGATAAGCATTTCTCTCTCATATCAGTGTTTCTCTCCCTGTCTTCCCTCTCTCTAAAAATGAATAAATAAAAGTTTTTAAAAAACTATAGTGGATTTTCAACCAATGTTACCCCAGTAAATTTAATAACTAAAAAAACTGGATGTTCGCCCTGGCTGGTGTAGCTCAGTGGATTGAGCGCGGGCTGGGAACTAGAGGATCCCAGTTCGATTCCCAGTCAGGGCACATGCCTGGGTTGCGGGCCAGGTCCCCATGAGGGCCATGTGAGAGGCAACCATACATTGCTGTTTCTCTCCCTCTCTGTCTCCCTCCCTTCCCCTCTCTCTAAAATAAATAAATAAATAAAATCTTTAAAAAAAAAAAA
>PVJI01011715.1:0-54898 GCA_004026765.1 Micronycteris hirsuta
TTTTTTTGTAATACATCTATATTTCAGGGACTGAAATGCGTACTAAGTAAACTGCTATGGGAAAGATGGCTCTATGCGCATACAACATTTGAATAAAGACAAGGGAAAGAAAAAAACTTTGACTTTGGAATTTCTTGCAGGCATTCTGCAAAGGCTCACTGATCTTGGAACACTTGGATGTCTCTTATTGCCCCCAGCTATCAAATGAGTTTATTACCACACTGGCCATTTATTGCATTAACCTCACATCTCTCAACATTGCTGGCTGTCCACAGGTATGAGTAGAAGCCGCAGCTCAAAATGTTGAACTGAAGCGCTGTCAAAGAAGTCAGGCAAGGTAGCCGCCTGGCTTGGACTCACCATAGAACTTATTTTTCTTTGCTGTGTATGAGGTACCCATTACACTTTTTCTTCTTCCCCAAAATTGGAAACAACTTTATGATTTCATTTGTGTTAAAGTAGAATTTTCAAAAAGTTAAAGACAATGCTCACAAAAATACAAAAATGTGTCAAAGATTTATTTAATTTATCAATGAGAGAACCAACAAAATGGTAAAGCCAGTTCATAGGGCATTTGGTCGAACTGAGAACTTACAGGAACTGAAGGAATAATGTTGAAATATGATTATTGGGTTAGATCCAAAATTGGTTAATGACTTATAAGGTAATAAATCCATAACCTTGGAGTCCTAGCTTCTACCATACCAAAATAATTTCTCCTGGACAAAAACATAACAAGTTATAACATGTAACTTCCCTTAGTTTGGGCCCTATTAGTAAATAGTATGTCAAACAAAAGCATAATTCCATATAGAATTCCTCAAGTGTGCATGTTAATGTTCCAGGATGACTTCAAGTGTTTGACAATTTCTCTTGGCATCCATTTATAAAAGAAATATGTACTCATTGTAAGATACTTGACTACATATAAAACCATAAAGAAGAGAGTAAAAACTCATTGTCACATCACCTTCCAGACATAACCATGGTTCGTATTTTATAATTATTTTTGTAGAATTTTTTTCTAGGTGCAAAGAGTTAGAATTAGGTATAGAAGGTTTGTGTTTTGTCTTCTTTTTTTTTAAAGAATAGAATCAGGCCCGGCTGGTGTAGCTCAGTGGATTGAGCACGGGCTGGGAACTAAAGGGTCCCGGTTCGATTCCCGGTCGGGGCACATGCCTGGGTTGCAGGCCAGGTCCCCAGTGAGGGCCATGTGAGAGGCAACCATAGATTGCTCTTTCTCCCTCCCTTCTCCTCTCTCTAAAAATAAAAAAAAATAAATAAAATCTTTAAAAAAAAAAGAATAGAATCATATTTTCCAAAATACATTGCAACCTACTTTTTTTCTTAATATACTATGGACATATCTCTATGTCAAGAAATAGAGATTTGTGCTCCTGGATTAATATGGCAGACTGAATACATACACAGAGTTTTGTTCCTTCTTGAAATGCTACCGTAACTGCAGAAGAAGGGTGAGGAGGAAAGACAAGAGCAACAACATTTGGTAGCTAGAAAAGAGATGGACTACTTTAGCAGACCAGAGACAGCTTTGAATCCTAAGCCAACAGTAGAGAAAGCTGAGGAGAAAACTGACTTACAACATAGTGTTCAAGCTTGACGCACAGTGTCCTGGAGCTGAGTTAAGAGGGTGGCTAACAAAGAACTTATATTTACCACCCATGGACATGAACTAAGTGGGGGCAATGCTGGTGGGAGGGGGATGCAGGGCAGAAGGGGATAAAGGGGAGAAAAAATGGGACGACTGTAATGGCATGATCAATAAAACATACTTTAAAAAAAGAGGGTGGCTAAAATAAGGGAGATAGGTTAAAAGTTCTGGAGAAACAAATAGATCCTCAGATCCTTTCCCCACTCCACACCTCTGGGCGACTGCACTCCCCACACGCACAAGACTGGAGGTTTACTTCCTGGAGCCGTATTTATCAACCTTGGCATTACTGATATTTTGGATGAGATAGCTCTTCGTAGTGGGTGGTGGTTCTATGCACTGTAGTACGTTTAACAGCACCCTTGCCCTCTGCCCACTGCATGACAGCATCACCCAGCCACCTCCCACCACCTACTCACGACAATAAAAAATGTCTCCAGATATTGCTAAATGTTCTCTACTATCTGCTCTGCAGATAGCAAAACACCAGGGTTGCTGTTCTGGGAGACATCCTGTATAAAAGAGAGCTGGGGTACAAAGTAAGAATGGAAATTAAGTGACTAAATGCTGAATTTAGAGACACTCAAGCACTTTTTCAACACAGCATCCAGAATTTGACTGCCAGATCTTTCCCTCCAGGCAGGAGATTGGACGTGTCTTTTCTGGGGACTCTGACTTGCCCAGGACAAAAGATCAAAAGATAATGATATTTGAGGTTTTCCAAACAAGCAACCCAATTAGACCACTGAAGCTTAAAATAGAGAAGACCCACCTTATGCACTCAGACCCTGAAAGTAGTTTGGAGCCCTCCACTATTAGTCAGGAGCAGAGAGTCAAGAATTAGACATAAGAGAAAGTCTCTAAAGTGGATAAAGACCGTAACAAATTTGACAGGAAAAACTTGGTGGGAACAAAATATGTAGAGGAAAGAAAACTCAAAAAATCTTTTGAAAAAAATCCACATCTTCAGAAATTGCAAGATTGGCAATCTTGTTATCTTCTATTTTATACACTGATGGGCTTCTCTTTACTAAAGCATCATCCAAACTCTCAAGATGCCGTGCATTCTAGCTAACCTAAAAATTTAGTTTCTCAGTTGTTTAGTTTGTGCGGTGAGTGGACTAAGAGTGTGATGCTAGAACGTCCGGATTCTTCCATAGTTAAGGAGAAAGAGGAGGTGGTGGGGGAAAAGACGTGGTAAATCATGACAAAATTAACCTAGAGAGTTCACAGCAAAATTCTTTTTGTTTAATAATGTACTTGTTTCAAACTGCAGAAACCAGATGTCTTTCTGGTTGGCATCATCTGGTTCTAGAAGTGAGTGGGGTCAAGAAATTCAGCACACTAGCAGCACTGACCACGGCCATCTGCAGCCTGAGCAGTCACAGCTCACAGGGGGAGTTTCTCTGCACATGGACATGTGGATACATGGGCTACTGGGAACTTCGCTGGCTGGGAAGTGGGTGACTGTGGAGACTGGGCTCTTTAGTGGCTCTACCAGTTAGGGAGGAAAGTAGAAGAAAGAGAAAAGAAAAGATTCCAGTGAGAACAGGCATTGAGGCAGAGGATTTTTGTTTGTTTGTTTTGGTTTTTGATAAGGAAAAACTGAGGAGATTCTGTCTACAAACTGTACCATGGACACTGTCCTGCAACCTAGAAACTAAGGACAATGTTACACAAATAAGATATTGTGAGATGAATCACTCCACACCAAAGATCTAGGGCGACAAAAAGGGAGTAGATTATTTCAGAACCTCAGCGTAAGGGAGCAGTGTTTAACTTGACCATCTATGCAAGTTGAATGAGTATCCTGATTCAGAAAATGTGGTGACCATAATTTGGGCCAATCTGAATACTCCTCACCTGAAACTGTAAGACTGTGGTCCAGTCTAATATATTCCACCTACGTTTCTTTTGATGAGCCATAAAACACTTCAGTGTCTGGCTCATCATTCTAGACTAGGTTTCCCTAAAGCCCATGGGTCAATCGTGAATGGCCACATTATCCATCTCCTGGAAGGTCAGCTCTTCCTTGCAACTAGCTTACCTCCTAGATCAGTAAGTAGTCCTCTGACCCCTATCCTACCCAGCAGTAAAATGGGAATAACATCTCTGCTCAACAGGTCTCAGGTGAGGATCTTGCATTTGGGAGTTACGAATGTAGCCAGTCATCTCTACCTGCGGTTCCCAGCCCCCGTAAATCCTGACCGCATCACCTCAGTTATTGAATATCTTGAGCTTCTGACCTACAGGAAGTGATGGGCTCCTTTTCAGCTCCCCCTGTATCAATGGAGGCTAGCACTATGAACTCCACATGAACTGGACTTTTCTATGACCTCATTTTCTTTCCTGTCCTCTACAAGTCTGAGGGCTTTTTTTTTTTTTTTCATGACATCAGATCCTCAGAGACCCACAAGTATGGCAGGAATGTCTGAAGGCATTATTGTAAGAATCAGTTGTAATGTTAAAAACCTTGGTCCCGAGCACGTCCTGGAAAAAGGGCATACTTAGACAATGACATCTATTTTTCCAAACTCAAAAAATATACATTGCAAATTGAAGGATTTTTCTGCATAATTCTCTCAACTTTATGTTAAAAAGAAAAGTCAAGTCTCATGGCATATTTTAGAATGTTCAAACATTTAAAGTAAGAAATTAAATCCAGTTGAAAAAAAATTCCTTTGGAGAGAGTAATCTAGTTGATTCTGCAGTAAGTCTCAGTTCAACCATAACTTCAAAAGCTAGAACTTGAGTAAGTGAAATTATCTAAGAAGTGGAGTTGAATTACTTCTGCAAAACATCTGGGCAAACTTCCAAGATGTTGGAACACTCAGCAGAATTGCTCAGAGTGAGATTCCTGCAGTCTCTGTGGCTTCTGCTCTTCTTTCTCCCCTGCCTGCAAACTGTCAGTCTCATTTCCTCGACCTTTTCCAGAAATATGTTACTTCACATGCAAACCATCGGCAATGTCTAGGCCCCTTCCATTAGCAATCTGACGCTGTCTCCAGGTTAACTTCAGGAGATACATAAATATTTTAGTTTTGTAACATGTGGTGTTATAATAATATTACTGCAGCATTTAATAAGATACTTAAATTGATGTGACAGGTATTACAAAGGAAATTTTGATGAAGTTTCCCATTCAAACAAGAGCTCTCTAAAAGATCACAAATTCTGTTGGCACCACTTGAAACATTCATGTTAGTGGCCTGAAAACAGTTAAATCACTAACTTGAGTTATAGACCTATTGATAGGGGAACTCAAGAGTTAGATTTTAGCTGTAGTGTAGTTGATGTGTTTAAATGATTAATGCTTGTGGGAAGCTGTTATTACAGGAACTGGAATGCATGACCTAAGGGACTCCAGGAGGTTAACAAGCAATTCAACCTTTGTGCCCCAGGGTGTCAGCTGATAGCATCTGAGCCTTTGTGTTCCAGGGAGGGAGCACAGGTGGCTGCTGGACTGCAACTCTTACCTGATTAACCTTTTCCCAAACCCTTACCTAATCTTTTCTTCTTATGAAAAGGTTGGCTTGAGATGAGCCCTTAAAATGGTTTTCAGGATACATAACCTGTCGTCTTTTCAAATTGCCAGCATCTGAATAAAGAGCCCATAAAGATTCAACCCTTGCCTCTACTTATTGGTTCTGGTAGTGACAGCCCACATGAACACCAACTTTACTTTTCTAGTTTCACTATCATGTGACAAGTGTCCTGATTCTGTTTGTTAGGGACTAAATATTTGGGTTCCCTCACCCCACCATGCCCAAATGTTTGTGTCTTCCCAGAATTCATATTTTGAAACCCTCATATCCAATATGATAGTATAAGGAAGTGAGGTTTCGGGAAGTAATTAAATAGGGTAAAACCCTCATGATGGGATTAGTGTCCCTATAAGAATAGGAAAAAACCAGAACTCTCTCTCTCTGCCATGTGAGGATACAGCAGGAAGGTAGCTATCTGCAAGCCAAGAAGAGGGCCCTCACCAGACACTGAATCTGTGGGCACCTTGATTTTAGACTTCTCAGCCTCCAGAAATGTGAGAAATAAGTGTCTATTGTTAAAATTACCCAGTCTATGGTATTTTGTTATAGCAGCCCAAACTGACTAGTACACTATTCTTCCCTGGGATGAAATTCATCAAAATAATCAGTCCTTATTTTGGTTGTGTGTTCAGATTACTGACGCCGCGATGGAGGTATTATCAGCAAAATGCCATTATCTGCACATTTTGGATACTTCTGGTTGTGTTCTGCTCACTGACCAAATGCTTGAGAACCTTCAGATAGGCTGCAAACAACTCCGGATCCTTAGGATGCAATACTGCAGACATATTTCCAGGTAAGTATGCACCTAAATATGAAAAGCTTTGAGAACTACTTTCTGAGAAAACAGAATATGTGACTATGGCATTCATAATACATAGTGCCTTTCAGACTTAGGGAGTTCCTTTTTTTTCTTCTTTTTTCTTTCTTTCTTTTTTTTTTTTTTTGCCTAATCGAAGCCAACATTTTGAGGTGAACCAAGAGAAGCTCTCATCTAAAATCATCTTTGTGGTTTTCTATCCCTTCCTTGACCTTGCAGATGTCCAAATGATCACTAGCTCTTCCTCTACTTATCTCTCAAAATCGTTCCATTCAGTTAATCTCCCCTACGGGTTTAGAAAATACTCGGATTAAACCAACTTCCAATTAAGTATAAATGACTAACAGTTACCCTAAACCCCGTCACTCCCAAAGCTATTTGCTTGATAGGTGCTATTCATTTAACTAGGGATTTCCTACACAATGGGCTCAGAGTAAGGTATTCTGACTTGACAGTTATGGGCCAAATGCCTGTTCCCTCATTTGCAAAATGTTTCCAATGAAATAACAGTTGGTTCAATAAGCAATCTATAAAGAAAGAAGGTCTAGGGTGCCTACCCTGTAAGTTTTTAAATAGAAAGCAGTTATCTGCTCCATTGTTTAGTTTTTTCCTGTTGACTGAAAGTAAAAAATGTGCAAGTATTTTAACTGACCTGATGAAGTGACCTGTGGAGCATTCAAAATGAAAAATCTTGACCAGACCCTGAAGATCAGATTCTTTTCTGCAGGCTGGCAAAATAAATAATACTATCAAAGTATAAAGTGCATAATGTGCATAATCCAAGCATGTAGATTTCTCAGAGAACTTTTTCAATTAAGCAACCCTGGCATGAACTGAACCATGAAAACTGGTCACTTGAGGCCTGAGGAAGAAAGTGGTTTCTGATCCAAGGCTATGTATTAAAATGAAATGAAAATGAAACAGAAACTACAACTTGTAAAACAGGCACTCCCTCTGAGCCCAGGCCTGCAGGGAGGGAGGGAGGGGAGTGGTACTCAACCCTCCCTGATAGGTATGGAGAGGCCTGACTGAATATAGGTCCCAGGAGTCTCTGTCAACATTCTCATATCATTAAACAACCAAATTTGGGCAGATGGCAGTACAGGAATAACATATTACACAAAGGAGTTAAGCCTGTAATCCTTTGATTGTATTCTGCCAACCACTCTTTGGGAGGTAATATTTTGAACTTCTAATAAGTGGGATTTTTTAAAAAGATTTTATGTATTTATTTTTTAGAGATAGGGGAAAGAAGGAAGAAAGAGAAGGAGAGAAACATGCAAATGTGTGAGAGATACATTGATCAGTTGCCTCTCACAGGCTCTACCCAGGCATGTGCCCTGACTGGGAGTCGAACAAGTGACCTTTAGTTTTGTAGACCAGCGCCCAAACCACTGAGCCACACCAGCCAGAGCATTAGTGGGATTTTTAACTAGAATGAATGGAGACTCTCTGGCAAGGGCCTCTCTGAATCTAATCATGCTACAGGATGTTAAAATGTGATAAATATGGCGTTTAGTCAAGAAGACCCTAGATACCTAGTACTATCCAAATCCTGCCTTTGATTACTCACTCCTTATTGCAAGGTCACTAGAAAAGAAATATGCAAAGAAAACAAAAAAGGCAAAGTAAGATTTTACTACTAGTTGGGCTTGGCCCCCAAAACCTAATGCAAAACTCTAGTTAACTAGCTGGATCTATGGAAAATTCCTTTCCTTAAGCCAAAAGACCCCTTTTGTTTTCTACCATCAAGTCTGGCTGTCTTATCACCAAGAAGAGACTTGGCCCTAATGCCTGGTGGGGGGGGGTGACTTATCTGCCCATCTCAATGTCTAAAGAGGCCAAACACCTTAGTCTTCCTTATAGCACCACCACTACTAGGTTCCAACAGGAAAGGCCTAGAATCCTCAAATTCTGTCTTTGTTTAACAATGGAGAAGGGCAGTCCCCACCGCAGAGTGGCTTGGAGAGTCCCAGCATTTGGACTATTAAGGTTCTACAAGCAAGTGTCTTGACTTCCAACATGTAGGACAGGGTGCTGTTTGTTAGTCAAGGAACTCCCAAGATACCTAGGCCTCAAAACTTTGCTTAGATAAGTGGTAAGGCCGGGCCACGCGCAGCTGTTGGGGTCAGCTCTGGGGTCAGCTCTAGGGTCTGTGCAGCAGCTCCCTTCTCCACTTAGATCCTTGGGTGGAGTTGGAAAAGCTGCAAGAATCAAGGTCATGATGATGTCTAGTCCCATACCTATTGTCACGCTAAAAGAGCAGTTGTTTGCCCTTATGGGTCCCTCAACTGCAGGGACTTTGTTTTGACTGGGTGGAACTAAACATTTGGTAGTTGTGATAGACATTTTTCTTACTTGGGAAGAGGTTCAATGACACTGATTCACAAAGTAATGGACCCCACACATTCGGTTCTATTTGAACCTGAAAACATCTTATGATGTAGCCCTTAAAATCTACAGCACTCAGAAGAAACTGGTCTATGGACAAATTTCCCCGTACTCAGTGGAGTCTGAAAATACTGCACCAGCTTTGCAAATCAAAGGGGTCTGCTCAGCCCACCCTTTCTGACCAGGGGGAGTAGCAGACTTTTGGTCAGTGAGCAAACTGTATTTTTTTGTGAGAGAGCTTCCAGCATGAGACAGGCTGTCATTCTGCCAACCCCAGAGCCTGAAGGGATCCCAGAAAGTGATTTCAAAAGCCCCATGTGGAGGAACAATAAAGCCTCCTTTAATTCAAGGAGGAAGAAGTAACAACTACGATCATAAACATGATAAGAAAATCCAGCTGTTTATATTTGAAGATGCTGTATATACAGCCAGCCTTTCAACTTATAGCCCCCAAGCAAGAATGACAATGATGAAGAAAAGCACAGTGGGAGAGAGGGAGAAAGACCCAAACAAAGGTCACTGCAACCCTGGAGGGTCTGAACCACAGAGAGGTAGAGGAGCAATTAAGTCTATAATCAGCAAACAGGAAAGGGACCTTTCTGACATTTTTGTGTCTGGAGCCTGAAACTTTCAACTCTAGAGAGATCAGCAGAGAAGGTCGTGGTGGTCTTCAGAATTTCCAAAGCAGTAAAGAGATTCCTTGGAGGCCTTCTTTAGCAGGAGTTGGCAGCATAAATTATTACCCAGAGACCCTGAAATAACTGTGTTGCTAAGAAACAAAATTCTTAAGAGCTCTCTTCTCCAGTTATGGAAAAGGTCTTTGTGGAAAGGCCTTCGGGATCTGGAGCTACAGGCTTATATCATTAGTATGAACAAATATCATTTAACAATTACTATTTGCCATGTACTGCACTTAATCCCATTTTATTATCCCAGCTAATCCTCACAAATATCCTATTACCATAAAAATTAATGAAGAAACTGGTTTAAACAGGTTAAATTGGTTTAAAAAGGTCATAGAAATAAAAGGCACAGCCATACTTTGTACATAGGTCTTAATCATTACTATGCTGCTTTTTTTTGCCATTAGATTCATGATTCTCAAGCTTTTTTAAAAAACTGAATTTATTGAGATGACACTGGTTAATAACATACAAAATTCAAGTGTACAATTCTATCATACATGATCTGTATACTGCATTGTGTGCTCACCACTTAATCAAGCTTTTTTAAGCTCTAACATTCATTGGATTGACCAATAAAAGTAGATTAGGCGTGTGCTCAACTTACTTGTTCATGCATAAATAAGAGGGGTGGCTGATTATGAGCAGTCTCTAGTATTGACTCCAAATGCCCCCCTCCACCCTTGTTCAGGTCTACTGTAGAAACCAGAAGGAAATGTGAACGAGGGCAAGTAATGTTATTGTGGGGAAAACCCTGAATCCACTTTAACATACAAAAAACAGAAAATCACTTACAAACTTCAGTATGTCATTATTAACCATCTAATGTTGGTTGACCGTCACTACTGTTTGTAACATACCATGCTTGAACATCACTGTTCTTTATGATCAAAAGAACCCTCTTTCACCAGGTGAAGTGAATAATGATGATTAACCATTGCAGTAGACTTGTTCCATTACCAAATCATTTCATACGAGGTTTTGGTGTCACTTAGGCCAAGTTAGAGTGGAAGGCAGTCAACAGATTCTACATGTACTCTATGAAACTTAGAACACATGGTGATTCCTAAGTATATTTTCTTTTCAATATTTCCTAGCTTCCATGTATGACCATACTAAAGCACCCAGAAGAGAGGGAGGGAGCAGGGAGGGGGGAAGGAGGGGAAAAGGGAGAGAGGGTGGGAGAGAGAGAGATGTTACTGACATTGTTTCTACATTTTCAAGTTTCCTGATACTTTTCAAAAGTGCATGTGTGCAAACACACAGCTACACAGGATGGAACTCAGAGAAACGTGCCAGAAGTCATCATGCTGGTCTTTCCTTTTGCCCAGGTCCTAGGAGTCAGTCTATGTGAGGATGCCAGAGGTCTTAGTAAGGTGGTGAGAACAGGCAGTTCATGGGCTAAGGCTTTGCTGAAGGGTGGACAGGAAGTGGACTAGTCTACACTAGCATACAAATCCCAGATTTGCTGCAGGACAGACTCAGATTTTCAAGTTTTCCCCAGGACCACCCTTGCTGTGAAATCTCAGAGGACTGAGGCAGGCGCTAGAGACACTCTACACTGGAGGAAGCCTAAGCTCCTGGCATTTGAGACTGGGGGGAAGAACGGTCTGAGACACGATCGTTTGCTCCTTTCCAGTCTGTAGGCATCACCTCCTATAATGAGGGAGTCGGCCCTCTGATGTTTAATTTCACCAAAGCTGACTGTGGGTAGAATGGAGAGTAGTGCACAGGAAAGGGAGGCCTGGAGCCAAGAAATAAACAAATTCAAGAAAAGTGTGTCCCATTGGGTACTTCAATATGCGGTTCATTTTGATTCTGTCCCATCACATTGCATTTATAAAGTGGTCTTCCCATTCATTCCCTATTTTTTCATCTATATTGAGTCAAAAGCCCTCATTTTCTTTTCTTGTTATTTTCTCAAATTCCCACTATTTGCAAATTATTTTTACATGGCGATTAACATATAATTTACCCCGGTTTGTAGTTGACTGAGGAACTGTATGACTCAATATTTAAATGCTCCCAAATTATCATTAAGAGTACTTAACCTCTTACCAGTTACCTGGAATTTTCAAAAATGGTTGCTCTTATGAGGCCAGAGGTTACATATAATTTGGTCAACTACTTATACATCTTTTATTCCCCAAGCAAACATGTCCTTTTCCTACAGGTCAAGACCACTGTCACCTCTAACTGCAGTAGTGTTATCAGTGACACTGAATCATTACCAGTAACTGTAAACTACAGTTGTATCCACAGCTCTTTGGGAGGCAGGGGTCAGGAAATAGAAACCTAAGAATGCCTTTTCAAAACCAACAAACTAGCAGGAAACAAGAGAGCTAGAGGACTTCCCTTCTTGGTTAAGCTGCTGAAATCTCATTTTGGCTCTTCTTGCTAGGTTTTAAGGTGATACAAAGAACTGTTAATATACCCTTAAATAACTTACTGCCTTCTTAAATAAAAGGAGAAAGCAAAGTTTAAAATGATAAACAGTGCCATGAAGTTATGTATTGGAAAGAAATTAATTCTATGACCAACTTCCTGTAGAAGTTCAGAGGAGGAAGGAATGGGTTTGGGTCTCTACAAGAGGCTGGACTGGTCTGGAGTTTTGAAAGATGGATCCAGTTTAGACAGGCAGACACGAGGTGAGGGATAAGTAACAATGGAGCTCTGTTGCCCAGGACAGTTTTACCTGTTAGAAACTGATGGTGCCAATGTTTTCTGCTTCAAATTCCTCCAACATTTGGTATGATGCTGTGGTAGGCCCTTGAGTGAAAACAATCTCACAAAAGAACACCTTCAAAGACATGGTAATCTCAACTCCACAGAATAAAAAGGGAGAAAACTGTTCAGAAGAAGATTCAAAAGCTAAAGATATAACACTTATTTTTATGTAAAAATACCCTACTAAGAGCATCCTTTAAGTAGCTAGAAGATAAGCTGCCCTGTTCATGAATTACTTAATGAAGCCAATGAGATCTTGAAGAACAATTCCTACTTAGAGGACACATAAAGATTATGCAGTAAGGAAAATGTAGAACTACACTTAAGTTAGTATAACAATTTTTCACTCAAAAGTGTTCTTTACACTTGTGTAAGTTTTGTGTGAGTGTAAATATGTAAGTCAAAAAACAATGTGGTAAGTAAGAGACAGAATTAGCAATGCTTTGGTTGTCTCCCTGTTGAGTTTGGTTACAACTATTTTAATACTTCTAAGATTCGATTCAAGTGAAACAGCATTTTAAACAACTGATGTATTTTTTTTTAAATTTTATTTATTTACTTATTTTTAGAGAGAGGGGAAGGGAAGGAGAGAAACATCACTGTGTGGTTGCCTCTCGCATGTCCCTTGCTGGGGACCTGGCCTGCAACCCAGGCATGTGCCCTGACTGGGAATCGAACCGGGACCCTTTGGTTCACAGGCCTGTGCTCACTCCACTGAGCTACACCAGCCAGGCACAACTGATGTATCTTACTTTTAGCCTTTCCCAATTTCATTGCCTTACTTGAACTCATATAACCACTGAGCACAAATTTAACTCCAAGCATGTGGTAGTACAGCCTTTATATCAATGACTCAGTTTCCAGACTTTTACAATTGATAACTCAAGGCACTATATGGCAATAGTGGGCAAAGTGGCCCCTTCATGGGCAAACATCACTCATTACTGATCCTACAAAAGTTGCCAATTACTCATTTCCTTTTTAGTACTGGTCTCAAGATTCAAACCACCTTCCTATAAAAACCTTTCTATCCTCAAATTAGTTTCAAGTTAAATATACTTTTTTCCTGATGCTATGATATTGTGATTTATAAGAAAATATATAGTTGGGCATTCAGACAACCAAACTACAATTCTCATGTATGAGGGGGGACCCAAAAATGCAATTTATTTATACAAATATGTGTATTTATTCTTACATGTTTAAACTTCAGTCACCTTCAAAGTACTCTCTATTTGATGCAATACACCTATTGAGACATCTTTTCCACTGCTCGAAATGGTTTTTGAACTTGTCAATTTTGATGCCCTCAGTGCTTTTGCCGTTGCTTCACTCTTCCACATTGGCAAAACATTTCCTTTTGAGGGTTTTCTTTCATCCGAGAAAACCAAAAATAGTCACTCGGGGCAAGATCAGGTGAATAGGGAGGGTGGGGCATGTGGGTCATTCTGTTTTGTTCAAAAACTGCTAAACACTCGGCGTAGTGTGGGCAGGTGCGCTTGTAAATCACCCATCATGAAATGGGCAAACTCTCTGAAAGTAAAAAAAAAATCACTGAAGCTGAACACAGCCTCTCACACCACCACCAGCTGGTACACTGATACAGATGGGTTCCTAGACACTCACCTAGTGGGGGGGAAGCCTGTACAAGGGTCATTCTCTAGACAATAATTCCATTTTTTTGGGGGTCCCTCCTGGCTCACAGCTCCCCAAACCCTTGGAATTTCCTGATAAGAGCAAAGGGAACATTTCTTACCATATTTGGTCTCTTGTCCTCAGTTCTTGAAATCATTTCGGGGTCATAAAGGTGAAATAGGTGTCTCATTATTCAGAACAAGACCGTGTCCACCACAACTCGGTTTATGTTAACAAACATGAGGACAGGGGCTTGTTGCGTAGGGAACTGGCCACGAAGGGGTGGGACTTTCAGCCCCATACCCTGCTTTCCAGGGAGGGAAGAGGGCTGGAGGTTGAATCAATAACCAATGGCCACTGATTTAATCAATTATGCTTGTGTAAAGATGTCTCCACGAAACCCCAAAAGGACAGTGTTCAGAGAGCTCTGGGTTGGTGAATGGATGGGGATCTGGGGAGAGGGGCATGACTGCAGATGGCATGAAATCTCTGCACTTTTTCCCCATACCTTTCCCAATGCATCTCTTACATCTGGCTCTTCCTGAGTTATATCTTCTGTTAACAGCGGTCCCCAACCTTTTTGGCACTAGGGACCAGTTTTGTGGAGGATGGGGGTTGGGGTAGGAGAGTGGTAGAGGAGGCAGAGCTCAGGCAAGCTTTGCTTGTGGCCTGGTTCCTAATAGGCCGTGGACCAGTGGGTTAGGTACCTTTGCTCTATAATAAGCTGGTGATCCAGTAAGTAAAGTTTCTCTGACTTCTGTGAGAAGCTCTGGCAAATTAAGTGAACCCAAGCAGGGGGTTACTGGAAACTCTGATCTATACAGCCCGGCAGTCAAAAGCCGAGGTGACAACCTGGACTTCCAACTGGCATCCAAAGTGAAGGGTGGTCTTGTGGGACTGAGCCTTTCACCTGTGGAATCTGATGCTATCTCTGGGTAGACAGTGTTAGAATTGAGTTGAATTGTGGGACACCCAGCTTGGTATCTGAGAATTGCTTGGTAGTATGTGGGAACCCCCCCAATAACACACATACCCCCATGTTAGAACTGGGGTCCAGAACAACTTTTACATGCTCTCTTTGCTTTCTTCCTCCTAAGAAAGACAGTAATAGTATTTTTAATCATTTTGGTCATAGACACCGTTGAGAATTTGATAAAGGTCATAAACTCTCTCCTCAGATACAAAACTGTATGAATTTTGTGGGAGTTCACAGACCTCCCTTAAGTTCATACATGTATCCAACAGGGATCTGTAGACTTTGGGTTCAGAGCTCCTGCTCAGGTTGGCTGGGAAGGGTACCCCCTTAACTAAAACACTGGAAATGCCAGACAGCTCACTCAAGAGCGCTATGAAGTTGCCCTCAGTATTCCCACTCCATGCAATTTCCGTACGCAGTCACTGTGTCTGTTAATCTCTGAACTGGCTGAACTGGAGGGTTACTGAGCTATTTCAGCCTTGGGATCCTAATTATTAGTACAATTACCAACACCCTCATCCTCAGCAAGGCAAGAAAGCTGTGAAAAGTGAATTCAACTCCTGCCGGAGAGTTCTTTGGCTCCCAATTTGATCTAGTTTGAAAATTCTGCACTAGTGATTACTTCTGCATGTAGCTAATGCTAATCACTGTTATTGTAGGGAGGCAGCGGAGAAAATGTCATCCATAGTTCAGCAGCAGGAATACAGCCCTAATGACCCTCCACTTTGGTTTGGCTACGATTGTGAAGGCAAGCCTCTAAGAGAGCAACAGGATACAGCACCACTTACAGATACAGAGTCGACAGCAAAAGAGTCAACATACGATGGTGAAGAGGAAGTAGTATGACCTTCAACTAAAGCAGGAGGAACAAAAAAATGAAGAACTGGGCAACTTCATTTGATGCAAGTATTTTTATTAGCTGGATCCTGATGGTGTAAACAGTAGCAAACCATCTGATTGTTATTCCAACTACAAATGTTTCTAAATACATCTTTAGTTCTTCTAATCATGATTTTATTTTATTATTTTTAAAAAATCCTCACCCAAGGATATATTTATTGATTTTTTTTTTAAGAGAGAGGAAGGGGGAGAAGTAGGGGATAGGGAAAGAGAGAGAGAGACTTCCACGTGAGAGAGAAACATCAGTCAACTGCCTCCCATGCGCTCCCCAACTGGGGATCGAACCCACAACCTAAGTATGTGCCCTGACCAGGAATCAAACCCACAACATTTTTGGTGTACGAGAATGCTCCAACCAACTGAGCAACCCAGCCAGGGCTAATGATCATGATTTTTAAAAAGCCAAATTAAGTTCTGCTACTATATAAAATTTTCACGTAAATTTACTTTAAACCAATAGTTTTGACATGATCGAACCCAAGGTTACATTTATATAAAACAACCATGAGAGATGTGATGTTTTTGACAAGAGATTTTAGAAGCTTCTCTTTAGAAAGGAAAGCAGAGATGGTCTTATAAGGCAGAGTAAGTGTTTGAACCAGGGCAAATGACTTTAAGGATCTGTGAAGCTTTATTATGAAGGACATAAACATACATTTTTAAAGGGAACAAGGCTTTATTTTGAGTTCCAGATACTTAACAACAAGAGACAAAAACACTTCTATTTCCTCTGTGATTTATCTCTTAAATGGAGTTAATCCTTATCTTTTTGTATCCCCTGAACAGAAAATCTAGGCATACTGTTGACCTACAGACCTGTGAACTGATACATGGGTACTACTTTAAGTCATTAAGTTCATGGTAACTTGTTACAGAATAATAAAACTAATACAATAGCTAGTACAAATTTTGACCCCATCCCTCCCGGTAAGACAGTTCACCAGTGCTCATCCACTTTGATGATTTGTTACAATTTGTCATTTTCAACATTTACATGAATGTAGTATTTGCATTTTTGTAGTCATGGATCTAGTACTCATTGTTAAAATTATAAATTACAACTCAAACCATCCTTAGTCCTGCAGTTTCAGGGACTGAAACCAGCTTTGACTTCTAAAACTTACAGTGCCTTTTGGGGCATTGGCCTTAATCCATTTTTCAGGTTTGCTTCCTTGATTCATGAGCCCTGAAACACAGAATGCATAGTTATATCCTGAGTGACAACAGCAATATCCGACTACGAAGATCCTAACAGTACATCTCTAAAACTGAAAATACTTTGGAACAGCACAAAATCTTGGTAGAGATATAGTTGGGAAAGAGTTACAAAGAGGTTACTGGGCTTGTTCCTTCCTTTCATCTTCTCAGAACTTTAAAAGAGAAGCTAGGTCTTGTATTTCTTTGTATACAGGTTTTAAAAAGAGCTTTATTTAAGCACAATTGACAAAATAAACAACATGTATTTAAAGTATGCAATGTAGTAAGTTTGGGCACATGTAAAAAAATCTGTGAAGCCATGTCTTCAGTCATGATAACGAACATGTTCATCACGCCTACGAGTCCCCTGGTGCCCTGTGTAATCTTCCCCTCCTGTGCCTTCTCTGTTACATATTTCTGACACGCCCTTGCTTAATGCCGTACTTAAGAACTCAGTCAATCTGAACTGAGAGTTGTGAATATACCTCTCAATCATCATATAAATTTTCTTTGTTGACTCCAAGTACATGAATCAGGCAATCCTTTTCTTTAGTATAGTTTTGTTTTGTTTTTTCCTTTGTGAGTACCATATGATATCCCAGCTGATGAAAAGATGCTTTATACCGCCAATCTTTATGTCAAGGGCTTCTTTGACACAAATTCTTCTCTGAATTCGTATACCTCCCCTTTAATCCGAGCAATCATCTTATCTGTGTCTTACAGTTCATTGCATCTTTCCCAGAACACAGCTGAGTTTTCATTGACTTCCTCTAGAGTTTTTCCTTCTACATCTCTTGCTTTATTTTCAATATCGTTATGACCCCACTTCTCATTAAACAGGTTAAAATCTCTCATTACAACTGGTAAATCCCTGTTTAAGAAGTTTCTCTTTTTCCTCTAACTCTTCATAATTAGGGGTTCAATGCTGTCAATTTTAATCTGTTCTTCTATTTATGCCTGTGCTGCATTTGGTAGGTCAGGATTTTGAAGTACCTGTACCCAGTACTGTGCAGGTGCCTCCTTCTATATAATTCAGACTTTTTTTCTAGTGATTCAAATAAACATAGAGGAAAGAACTGAACATCTTGAATGCTGGTTGCTCTAACTTTATTATTTTTTACACCATTTAAAGTCAATAATAAACATAAAAAATAGTAAAGTTTTCCCAAATATTTAAGATCTTTTCCTTCTATATTATTTGTCATCTTCCCAATCATGCATTTCTTGCGTATGGAGAGAGAAGCCAATCTACCTAATTCCTTCTGCAGCAGTAAACACCACGCAGGGTGCTGCTGCTACTAACAAAATGAACATGCAAGGGATTTTAGCTTAGAGACAATAGTAAAAATAAATAAATGAATTAATTAACTAAATTAAAAATAAATTAAAAATTAAAAATAAAATTTTGTTGACACTCAACAAAATTCCACTTAGGATACTAGAAAAAGCTCTCTCTATCCTGCCAATAAGTAGTTTACTGAAAGCTCTTCATATTTTGGCCTGAATCTGTGGAGACTCTTATTTGTAATGTTTATAAATTTGTTCCTAAAAAATCTTGTAACACATATTAGAAATTGAGGTTTCAGAAAGTTTGTTCTTTACTTAAATACCTTTGCCTATGAAAATCAGACAATGTTTCTCTGACCAAGAAATGGGAAATGCCCACCCTATCCCTAGTTAGTTTGACTTCTATTAAATGGGAAGGAGATATTTCTTCTCAGGACATATTTTTAAACACTAGCAATTGCACTCTAAATCCGCCCTGTCCAAATCTCCCAAATATATCCACCTCCAAGTTCTTTTTATTTTTTTTATTTCTCCAAATACCTAGTTGAGAATCATTAGTCATTAATTAACCCCAAAAAGCAATTGGTCTAATCAGTACTATCTGTGGATAAAGTCGGGGCTCTAGGAAGTAATTTGCAGAATTTAGTTCTCTGCTTTTAAAGTAGGCTTGAAGTCACACAACTTCACATAGCTGCAGGACAGGTTAGGAAATTGTGTCAGAGTTCCTTCCAAGATGGAGGCGTAGGTAGAAACCCTTCACTTCCTCACACAACCAAAAGGAGGATAACAACCAATCTAAAATCAATCAACAACCAGAGGTTCCAGAAAATCAAACTGCATGGAACTCTGACAACAAAGGAATTAAACATTCAAACAGACTGGTAGGAAGGAGACAGGCAGCTGGGCTGGCGGAGCAGACCCCCGACAAGGCGGTGGACTGTGCGAGTGCAGCAGGGCTGGCTGAATAGGAAACTAAGACTCAAAACTAACTGTAAACTATGGCGGGGGTTGCCATGGTGGGAGAAACTCCCAGTCTCACACAAGAATTCATTGGAAAGTGGGGTTAGAGCCCAGCAAGGGAGTGTATTGTTCCCTCTCTGACCCCTCCCCCACACACAGCATCACAAGGCAGCAAAGAGGGTTGCCCTGCCCTGGTGAATACCTAAGGCTCCACTCCCTTACAATGTAACAAGTGCACCGAGACAAAGAAATGGGGCCCAAATGAAAGAACAGATCAAAACTCCAGAAAAAGAACTAAGTGACGAAGAGACAGACAACCTATCAGATGCAGAGTTGAAAACACTGGTAATCAAGATGCTCATAGAACTGATTGAATTTGGTCACAAAATGAAAGAACAAATGAAGGATACCCAAAGTGAAATAAGGCAAAATATTCAAGGAACCAACAATGACAGGAAAGAAACCAGGACTCAAAGCAACAATCTGGAACAACAGGAAGAAATAAACTTCCAACAGGAATGGAATGAAGAAACAAGAATTCAAAAAAGTGAAGAGAGTCTTACAAACCTCTGGGACAACCTAAAGTGCTCCAATATCCAAATTATAGGGGTGCCAGAAGAAGAAGAACAAGAGCAAGAAATTGAAAACTTATTTGAACAAATAATGAAGGAAAACTTCCCCAATTTGGCGAAGGAAATAGACTTCTAGGAAGTCCAGGAAGCCCAGAGAGTCACAAAGAAATTGGACCCAAAGAGGAACACACCAAGGCACATCATCATTAAGTTATCCAAGATTAAGAGAGAATCTTAAAAGCAGCAAGAGGAAGGGAGACAGTTACCTACAAAGGAGAGCCCATAAGACTATCAGCTGATTTCTCAAAAGAAACCTTACAAGCATGAAGGGACTGGAAAGAAGTATTTGAAGTCATGAAAGGCAAGGACCTACATCCAAGAATACTCTATCCAGCAAAGCTATTATTTAGAATGGATGGGCAGAAGAAGTGCTTCCCAAAAGGTCAAGTTAAAGGAGTTCATCATCACCAAGCCCTTATTATTATGAAATGTTAAAGGGACTCACCAAAAAATTGAAGATTGAAAACTATGAACAGTAAAATAACAACAAACAAAAACTATCAACAACTGAACCTAAAAAAAAAGAAAAACAATGAAAACAAAAACTAAGCAAACAACTAGAACAAGAACAGAATTAGAGAAATGGACATCACATGGAGAGTTTTCAGTGGGGAAGGGGGGGAAGAATGGGGGGGAAGTTACAGGGAATAAGAAGCATAATTGGTAGGCATAAAATAGACGGGGAGAGGTTAAGAATGACAAAGGAAACAGAGAATTCAAAGAACTGATATGTACAACCCACGGATGTGAACTAAGGGAGGGAATGCTGGAGGGTTGTGGGGTGCAGGGCAGACAGGGGGATAAAGGGGGGAAAATTGGGAAAACTGTAATAGCATAATCAATAAAATATACTTTAAAAAATAAAGTAGGATTGAAAAGCTTCTTGGCTGAGATGAACTTCTCTCTGCCATCCTCAACCCCCAACCCTATAACAGACTTTGTTTTTATTTACATTTGGTCCAGAGGGATGATTCTGGTGCTGCCTTATTAGCAGCAGATGCACTTCAGTGCATCATCATAGTTGGAGGATTCCCTCTTTTACATTATAAACTCTACTGACCACTCACTATGGGAAGCACCATGCTAAGTATTTTAGGCAGCATTTAAAACATGTAAAAACATATGCTAATACCCTCAAAAACCTTACCAGCTGGTAAAATAAATCATAGACTTATGAAACAACATGAAAATAATTTTTCTGAAACCACATTTTTAATGCATATATTTCACAAACAAAACTTCTAATACCACACACAATTCCACAACCATAACCAGTATTTTAATGTCAGCATTCTTTGTTTACAATCTTTTCTTGACAAAAGTCCAGCCCAAGATACCTTGGCAACACATTTTTACTGACAAGAAAATGTTTTTGAGCTAGTTTTAATAGTGTCTATCATTGTATTTTCTCTCAATTAACTTGAACAACAAAGATAATTACACTCTAGGTTTTGAGTACATATACAATTAATCAGTTTTGCTCAAGAAATATTCTTGGAGAGACTTTATCTTTCTCCAATCTTCTATGTCAAACCCCATCCACTGAATTTTTCATTTCAAATACTGTAGTTTTCATTTCTATTTCTAGAAATTCAATTTTGAGCTTTTTTATATTTTACATGCATTAACTTTATTCCAACATGTAGAATACAGTTATAAAAACTTTTACTTTCCTAATCTGCTAATACTGATACCTGTGTCTGTTCTGGGTGGGTTTCAATTGATACTCTCTTCACTGTGGGTCATGTTTTCTTGCCTCTGCATGTCTGATAGTCTTTGATTGGATGCCAGATATTGTGAATTTCATTTTGTTGGGTGCTGAATATTTTTGCATTCCTGTAAATCTTTAGCTTTCTTCAGGGATGCATTTCAGTTACTTGGAAACAGTTTAAGCATTTCATCTCTTGCTTTTATAATGTTAGGCAGTTCTGGAGGAGTGCTCCACCTGGAGCTACTTGTTTCCAACTACTAAGTCCCTTACACAATGCGCCATGAGTTACGATTTTTTCCACTCTGGCAAGTAGCACAGACATTACTGCTGGACCTGTGTGAGCAGCAAATTCTACTCTCACTATGGTCTCCTCCATTCAGGGAGTATGCTGGTTTCTACATTAGCTCCCTCTCCCTCTGTCCTAACTACAGCCTGGAGACTCTCAATGCCATTAGTTAGTGGGGATAATTTTCCTTCCCATCTCTCAGTGATCACTTTCTTTCATTGTCTATTGTCTATTTTCTTGGAAACTGTTTTTCATGTATTTTTTCTGTTTAAAAAACTTGGTTGTATTTCTCTGCTAAGTGGGAATAGAGGGAGCATTCCTCAACATAATAAAGGCCATCTATGAGAAACCTACAGCCACCATCATACTCAATGGGCAAAAAAGAAAATCTTTCCCACTAAGATCAGGAACAAGACAAGGTTGTCCACTTTCACCACCTCTATTCAACACAGTATTGGAAGTTTTAGCCACAGTAATCAGACAAGAAAAGGAAATAAAAGGCATCCAAATTGGAAAGGAGGAAACAAAACTGTCATTGTTTGCAGATGACATGACAGTATACATAGAAAATCCTATAGATTCTGCCAAAAAACTGCTCAACCTAACAAATGAATTTGGCAAAACAGTGGGATACAAAGTCAATATTCAGAAATCAAAGGCATTTTTGTATACCAACAATGAAACATCAGAAATAGAATCAGGGGAAAAAATACCATTTGATATAGCAACAAGAAAAATAAAATACCCAGGAATAAACCTAACCAAGGAGGTAAAAGACCTGTACTCAGAAAACTACACAACACTGAAGAAAGAAATCAAGGAAGACACAAACTAATGGAAACATATACTGTGTTCATGGATCAGAAGAATAAACATCATCAAAATGTCCATACTACTCAAAGCAATTTATAGATTCAATGCAATACCTATCAAGGTACCAATGGCATATTTCACACATACAGAACAAACATTTTAAAAATTTATATAGAACCATAAACGGCCCTGAATAACTGTTGCAATTTTGAGAGAGAAGAGCAAAGTAGGAGGGATTACAATACCTGATACCAAACTGTATTATAAGGCCACTATTATCAAAACAGCCTGTTACATGCATAAGAACAGACAGATAGACCAATGGAACAGAATACAGAACCAGAAATAAACCCAAGTCTCTATGGTCAATTAATTTTCGACAAAGGGAGCAGCAGCATAAAATGGAGTAAAAATAGCCTCTTCAAAGAATGGTGTTGGAAGAGCTGGACAGATACATGCAAAAAAATGAAACTTGAGCACCAACTTGCACCATACACAAAAATAAATTCGAGGTGGATAAAAGATTTAAATATAAGTCATGACACCATTAAAGTCTTAGAGGAGAACATAGGCTGGAAAATCTCAGACATTCCACGCAGCAACATCTTCACTGATATGTACCCTAGAGCAAGGGACATAAAGGAAAGAATAAACAAATGGGACCTCATCAAAATAAAAAGCTTCTTCATGGCTAAAGAAAACAGCATTAAGATGAACACAGAACCAACCGTATGGGAAAACATATCTGCCAATGAGACCTCAGACAAGAGTTTGATCTCCAAGATATATAAAGAACTCACATGACTCCACTCTAAGAAGACAAGCTACCCAATTAAAAAATGGGCAAAGGACTTGAACAGACACTTCTCCAAGGAGGATATACAGAGGGTCCAGAGACATGTAAAAAGATGCTCAGTATTGCTAGCTATCAGAGAGATGCAAACTAAAACCACAATCAGATACCACCTCACACCGATCAGAATGGCCATCATAAACAAAGCAAGGAACAAGTGTTGGAGAGGTGGTGGAGAAAAGGGAACCCTAGTGCACTGTTGGTGGGATTGCAGACTGGTGAAACCACTATGGAAAACAGTATGGAATTTCCTCAGGGGATCTGCCTTTTGACCCGGCACTTCCACTGCTAGGATTATATCCTAAGAACCCTGAAACACCAATCCAAAAGAACCTATACACCCCAATGTTCATAGCAGCACAATTTACAATAGCCAAGTGCTGGAAGCAACCTACATGCCCATCAGTAAATGAATGGATCAAAAAACTATGGTACATTTATACAATGCAATGCTATGCAGCAGAAGGAAAGAAGGAGCTCCTTCTCTTTGCGACAGCATAGATGGAACTGGAAAGCATTATGTTAAGCAAGATAAGCCAGGCAGTGAAAGACAAAGACTATATGATCTCACATTTAACATGAGCCTAATCAACAAAACAAACAAACAAGCAAAATATAACCGAAGACACTGAAATTGAGAACAGGGTGACGGTAACCAGAGGGGAAAGGAGAGGGAATTTCAGGGGAAAAGGGTGAAGGGTTTGCAGGAACAATTAATTATAAAGGACACATGGACAATAATGGGGGTGATGGAAATGGGAGGGAGGTGGGGAGGTCTGGAGGATTGGGCTGGGGTGGGGGGAAAAGGCAGAAAACTGTACTTGAACAAAAAATTAAAAAAAAAAACCCTTTGGTGGTTTTGTTTTAGGTAGAAAGGTAAATTAGTCCTTTTTACTCCTCTTCTTATCTAGAAGACATTATTGTTTCTTTCCTTTTCCCCCATCTCCATTTTCCCTTCATCATGCTGTCATTTTCTTTCTCTCTAACTTATTTTGAAATAATTAAGGGCTCACAAGACGTCGCAAAAAATAGGACTTCCGGCCAAGATGGATGCATAGGTAGATACGCAGTGCCTCCTTGCACAACCAAAAGAAGGATAACAACAAATTTAAAAACAAAAAACAACCAGAACTGCCAGAAAATGGAACTGTATAGAAGTCCAACAACCAAGAAGTTAAAGAAGAAACATTTATCCAGACAAGGGGTAGACTGGGCAGCTGGGGTAGGGAGGACTCACAGCAAGGCAGCATCTGAAGAACCGTGGAGGATGGTCCCACACTTTGGTGAGGATGAACTGGGATGAACAACTGGGAAGCGAGACAGACCATGCAACCCAGGGTTCCAGTGCAGGGAAATAAAGCCTCGAAACCTCTGACTGAAAACACCTGTGGGGGTTGTGGCAGCGGGAGAAACTCCCAGACTCACAGGAGAGTTTGTTGGGGACCCACAGGGTCCTAGAACTTACACAAACCCTCCACCCAAAAATCAGCACCAGAAGGGCCCAATTTACTTGTGGGTATCAGGGAAAGTGACTGAAAGCTAGCCGAGAGCTGAGCAAGCAGCATTGTTCCCTCTCGGACCCCTCCCCCTCATACAGCATCACAACGCAGTGATGTGGGTATTGCCCTGGCAATTCCTAAGGCTCCGCCCCTTACAACATAACAAGTGTGCCAAGACAAAGAAATTTGGCCCAAATGAAAGACCACATCAAAACTCTAAAAACAGAACTAAGTGATGAAGAGATAGCCAACCTATCAGATGCAGAGTTCAAAACACTTAATCAGTATGTTCACAGAACCAGGTAATTGGTACCTGGTTGTAGGTAATTAGTTGACCAGGTAATTGGTTGAGTATGGTCACAAAATAGAGGAAAAAGTGAAGGTGATACAAAGTGAAATAAGGGAAATTGTACAGGGAACCAACAGTGAACGGAAAGAAACAGGGACTCAAATCAACGGTTTGGAGCAGAAGGAAGAAATAAACGTTCAATGGGAACACAATGAAGAAACAAGAATTCAAAACAATGAGGAGAGGCTCAGGAACCTCTGGGATAACTTTAAACATTCCAACCTCCAAATGGGTGCCAGTCATCAACATACGGGTGCCAGAAGGAGAAAAAGAAAGAGCAAGAAGTTGAAAACTTATTTGAAAATGTAATGAAATCCCCAATCTGGCAAAAAAAAATAGACTTCCAGGAAGTCCAGGAAGCTCAGAGAGTCCCAAAGAAGTTGGACCCAAGAAAGCACACACCAAGGCACACCATAATTACATTAGCCAAGATTAAAGATAAGGAGAGAATCTTGAAAGCAACAAGAGGAAAGTAGAGAGTTACCTACAGAGGAGTGCCCATAAGACTATCAGCTGATTTCTCAAAAGAAACCTCGCAGACAAGTGGCTGGAAAGAAGTATTCCAAGTCATGAAAGGCAAGGACCTACATCCAAGATTACTCTATCCAGCAAAGCTATCATTTAGAATGGAAGGGCAGATAAAGTGCTTCCCAGATAAGGTCAAGTTAATGGAATTCATCATCACTAAACCCTTATTATATAAAATGTTAGAGACTTATCTAAGGAAAAGAAGACCAAAAATATGAACAGTGCCCTGGCTGGTGTGGCTCAGTGAGTTGAGTGCTGGCCTTCAGACCAAGGGATCACCTGTTCGCTTCCTAGTCAGGGCACATCCGTGGGTTGCAGGCCAGGTCCCAGGTTGGGGGCATGTGAGAAGCAACCATACATTGAGGTTTCTCTCTTTCTCTTTCTCCCTTCCCCTGTCTCTATAATAAATGAATAAAATCTTTTTAAAAAATGAACAGTGAAATAACCAACGCGACTATCAATAACCGAACCCTAAAAACAAAACTAAATCAAACTAAGCAAACAACTAGAACAGGAACAGAGTCACAGAAATGGAGATTACATGGAGGGTTATCATGGGGAGGGGGAGAGGGGATAATGGGGGAAAAGGTGCAGGGAATAAGAAGCATAAATGGTAGGTACAAAATAGACAGGGGGTATTAAGAATAGTACAGGAAATGGAGAAGCCAAAGAATTTATATGTACAACCCTTGAATATGAATTGAGGGTGGGGGGATGCAGGTGGGGGATGCAGGGCAGAGAGGAATAAAGGGGGGAAATGGAACAACTGTAATAGCATAATCAATAAAATATATTTAAAAAGAAAGAAGTTGCAAAAATACTACAAAGAAATCCTATGAACCCATTACCCAGTTCACCCAACAGTGACATCTTATATAAGTATAGTACATTATCAAAACTAGGTAATTAGTTGGCAAAGTACAATTAATTAGACTACTGACCTTACTTAGATTTCATCATTTTTGCATACTCACTCTTTTGTATGTTTTGAATATACTTTTATCACATGTATAGATTCATATAACCATCATTATAATCAAGATACTATCACTGCAAAGAAAGTCCCTTATGACATCTCTTTATAGTCTTATCCTCCCTCTTCTTCCCTAACTTTTGGCAACTACTTGTCTGTTCTCCATTTTTATAATTTTATCATCTCAAGAGTTTATATGAATGGAATCATACAGTAGGCAACATTTTGAGACTAACTTGTTACTCAGCACGATTCCCTTAAGTTTCGTCCAAATTGTATTTATCAATAGATTGTTCATTTTTATTGTTGAATAGTAAGTACTCCAGTGTAAGAACATAGCACAGTTTGTGTAACCATTTATGGGTAGAAGGATATTTCAGTCACTTTCAGTTTGGGATATTACAAATAAAGCTATGAATATTTGTGTAGAGCTTAAAAACATTTTTTAATCCTCACCTGAGGACATGCCTATTGATTTTAGAGAGAGGGGAAGGGCAAGAGAAAAAAAGAGAGAGAAATATAGATTGATTGCTTCTCATAGACACCCTGACCAGAGATATGGGCCCTGACTGGGAACTGAACCTGCAACCTTTCAGTTTACAGAATACTGCCCCAACCAATTGAACCACACCAGCCAGGGCTGGGTAAAGGTTTATATGTGAACATGAAGTTCCATTTTGCCAAGATAAATGGCTAGGACTTTAACCGCTGGGTCACACTGTAGTTTAATTTTAAATTTAAATTTTAAAATTTAGGTAGTTTATAACCTATATTTTAACAAACTGCCAGACTGAATGATAGGGTAGCTGTATCATTTTACATTCCCAGTGACAATGCAGAGGAGGTCCAATCTCTTCACATCCTTGCCAGCATTTGGTATAATTAGTATTTTTCATTTTAGCCTTTCTACTAGGTAGACAGTATTCTCTTCTAGTTTTAATTTGCACTTCACTAATGGCTAGAGATGTTGAACATGTTTTTGTGTTTTTACTTGTCACCATATTATCTTCTGTGATTATGTTGTGTTTTAAATCTTACACGATTACACTTTTATGTGCATAAATCATTTTTAGTTCACTACTGGGAAAAGTTCATTCAGGGTATGATTTGGCTGTAGTTCAGTATTTCTTGAATGATCAAAATAAATACAAAACCAAGAACAAACACAGGAAAAAAAAAAAAACCCAGGCATTACAAACAGAATTCAAATCCTCTATGATTGGAGCCTATACTTTGGTTCTAGTCTAGCAGACAGCAAGCTATAGCTAAATTTAGTCTGAGAGCTGTTTTTATGTCCTAAGAGATAAGAATGACTTTTACTTTTTTAAACAATTATAAAAAAAAAGAATATGTAACAGAAACAGAAACCTTCAAAATCTAAGATATTTACTATCTGGCCTTACACATAATGTTTGTAGATGAGTAGAAACAAAACCTTTTTTTTTTTTTTTTTTTTTTTTTGGTAAACATTAACAAAGTTGATGTTTAATTATCTATGATACTCCCAGGATCTTACATCTTCTCAAATGATGGGGAAACAAAAACACTATAAAAGCATAAATGACTGATGGCAATTCCTACATTAAATCCCTGTTAAAGTATTTTTAAACAGCCATGAGCTTATATAGCATTCTTCATTCTGTTACTAAATTTCTTCTAAGTCATCCTGAAGTACATCTACATGACTGACAAACCTATGTGCTATAAGCTTGGAGAAACCAAAACTTCAGTATTCAAACAAATAAACAAACAAACAAACATCCCTGTATTTTTGAGTCATATCAAAGACTATATAGATTTTTGTCCTTTTTGGAGAGAAAACAGTGTCTCCAGATCTTAAAAGTGCTATCCTGTGGGATTAGTCTCATTTTCAACATCTTTTCTAACCAATGAACCAGTTTTCTATCATAAATCACAATACCATAAATGTATCACTCCCCAAATTAAAAACAAGCTGAATAAGAACTCTCTTCTATTTTGGTTTATTTTGATCCCCAATAAATGCTTCACGTTTCCAGTTTGACTAAAATAAAGTAAAACCAGTAGTACCACCTTCCCTACTATAACTATGACAAACAACAACCATTTGGCTAGCAATACACTTTATCTCTAATACTCTCTAAACACCTAAATTGAAGGGTTTCAAGACAAAAGGACTTTAGACCACATGCATTTTGAGGCTTAGAGAATGCCTTTCTATTCCACAGTGAGGTTTCATATTTAGGTTGATGAACAAAATCTAAAACCTAATAGAGAAGTCAACTTTTCCCTGAAAATATCTTACCGAAACCATCCACCATCTGTTGAATTTGTCATATAAGAATAGAGACGAAAATTAGAACCAAGGATCTCATAAGAACTGGAGAGTGCACCCAAAAGAATACACACATGCACATTTTTTTAAAAACATATTTTATTGATTATGCTATTACAGTTATCCCATTTTCCCACCTTTATTCCCCTCCATCCCCACCCCCACTCCCCACCCTTTAGTTTTTGTCCATGGGACATACACATAAGTTCTTTGGCTTCTACATTTCCTATACTATTCTTAACCTCCCTGTCTGTTTTCTACCTACTGCTTATACTACTTATTCTCTGTACTTTTTTCCTCCTCTCACTCCCCTGTTGATATCCCTTCATGCCTTATATAAATCCCTTTAACATTTCATATAATAAAGGCTGGGTGATGATGAACTCCTTGAACTTGACCTTATCTGAGCAGCACTTTATCTGCCCTTCCATTCTAAGTGAAAGTTTAGCTGGATAGAGTAATCTTAGTTGTAGGTCCTTGCCTTTCATGACTTGGTATACTTCTCTCCAGCCCCTTGCCTGCAAGGTCTCTTTTGAGAAATCAGCTGACAGTCTTATGGGAATTCCTTTGTAGGTAACTGTCTTCTTTTCTCTGGCTGCTTCTAAGATTCTCTCCTTATTTTTAATCTTGAGTAATGTAATTATGATGTGCCTTGGTGTGTTCCTCTTTGGGTCCAACTTCTTTGGGACTCTCTGAGCTTCCTGGACTTCCTGGAAGTCTATTTCCTCTGCCAGATTGGGGAAGTTCTCCTTCATTATTTGCTCAAGTAAGTTTTCAATCCCTTGGTCTTCCTCTTCTCCTTCTGGCACCCCTGTGACTCGGATGTTGGGATGTTTAAAGATGTCCTGGAGGTTCCTAAGCCTCTCATTTTTTTGAATTCTCATTTCTTCATTCTTTTCTGGTTGGATGTTTTTTTTCTTTCTTCTGGTCGACTCCGTTGATTTGAATCCCAGTTTCCTTCTCATCCCTATTGGTTCCCTGCACATTTCCCCTCATTTCCTTTAGCGTATCCTTCATTTGTTCATCTAATTGCGACCAACTTTCAACCAATTCTGTGAGCATCCTGATTGTCAGTGTTCTGAACTGTGCATCTGATAGGTTGGCTATCTCTTCGTCACTTAGTGTATTTTTTCTGGAGCTTTGTTCTTTCATTTGGGCCATTTTTTTCTCAGTGCGCCTGTTACTTTAAGGGGCAGAGCCTTAGGTGTTCACCAGGGTGGAGTAACCCACGTCAGGCTGTGATGCTGCCTGTGGGGGCGTGGCCTGAGAGAACAGTGGCGATTGCTCTGCTCTTCGCACTTCCCCCGCTACCCACAAGCAAGTTGGGCCCTTCTTTGCTGGCCCCAGGGTGGGTGGGCGGACTTGTGTAGTTCCAAGTCCCTGTGGGTCTCTCCAATGAACTCTCCTATGAGGTTGGGAGTTCCTCCCGCCACTGCCTCAACCCCCACAGGTGTTTTCAATCGGTGGTTTGCAGCTTTACTTCCCTGCAATGTTGGGTTGCATGGTCTGCTCTGCTCCCCAGCTTTTTCTCCAGGTTTATCTGCACATGAATGAGGGACTGCCCGGTCCACCAGTCTCAGCCCCGCTGGGTCCAGGTGGGCCAGCCTCGGATTTCGCTGAGTGCACAGGCCACATTTTGGCCAGGTGCGCCCGTAGCAGGTCTCTCCAGACAGCTGGATTGTTGCCGGTACTGCTCCACAAACTGCGGTCTCACCATGCACACTCTGCCCGGCTCCACCCTGCTTACCGGTCTGGATGTACGTGTCTTCTTTAACTCCTTGGTTGTCAGACTTCCACTCAGTTCAATTTTCTGTCAGATCTGGCTGGTTTTGTTTTTTAAATTGTTGTTTTTCCTCTTTTGGTTGTGCAAGGAGGCAAGTGTGTCTACCTATGCCTCCATCTTGGCCAGAAATCTGCACATTTTTTCATTAGGTAAATATTTCAGCCTGAGAGAGTCCCAGGCTTTCTTTTGACCTCAGAATAGCTCTTAATACTTGTAAATCACATTCAGAATCATACAACATAAACTTATTTATCAGTGACAGCAAAAGAAACCATGAAACAGGAAATCAAATAAAATTATAGAACTGAAACATCAAATCCTGTGGGAAGCCTGAGCCCTTGGGACTAGATTTTATGGCATTGCTTCTTGCAGAAATCATGCTACTGATAGAATCCAGACCTCTTAGCAGAGAGGGTACTTGCATTGCTATGCTTCATAGGTTCTGTAAGAAAGACCCAGATGAGCTGAGCTCAGCTGCCTATAATTCACATGTAAAGCTGCTCATTATTCCAAAATTGGGTTTCAGGTTGAAATTTTCTACAGAAAAAACAATCTGCCCTAACTTTCTAGGTCTCTAAAATCATTCCATTCACTTGATAAATAGGGTCTGTGTGGCCTTTTAGGCACCACTTTTAGATAAAAAAATAAATTATGAAAGTTTCTCTAAACCTAATCATTTGTTCATATAGCTCTTTCCCTCACAAAAAAACTTTAAAAAATTATACTTTATTGTTTATTCTATCACAGTTGTCACAGTATTTCCCTCCTTTGCCCCCTCTAACCAGCCCCACCGACTCCCTCAAGCAATCCCCACACTGTTGTCCATGTCCATGGGTCACGCATACATATTTTCTGGCTATGATATTCCTTATGCTATACTTTACAACCCCATGACTGTTGTGTAACTATCAATTTGTACTTCCTAATTCATCTTTTTTGCCCATGAACCTGATTCCCCTCTCATCTGGCAATCATCAAAACATTTTCTGTATCTATGATTCTGTTCTGCTTGTTTATTTTGTTTTTCAAATTCATTTGTTGACAGTTATGTATTTACTGCCATTTTATTATTCATAGTTGTGATCTATTTAAAAATAAGTCCCTTTAACATTTCATGTAATACTGGTTTGGTGATGATGAACTCCTTTAGCTTTTTCTTGTCTGGGAAGGTCTTTATCTGTCTTTTGATTCTAAATTATAGCTTTGCTGGGTAATCTTGGTTGTAGGTCCTTGCTTTTCATCCCTTTGAATATTTCTTGCCAATCCCTTCTAGCCTGCAAAGTTTCTTTTGAGAAATCAGCTGATAGTTTTATGAAAGCTCTCTTGTAAGTAACTAACTGCTTTTCTCTTGCTGCTCTTGAGATTCTCTTTGTCTTTAACCTTTGGCATTTTAATTATGATGGGTCTCAGTGTGGGCCTCTTTGCATCCATCTTGTTTGGGACTCTCTGTGCTTCCTAGGTTTGCATGTCTATTTCCTTCACCAAGTTAGGGATGCTTTCTGTCATTCTTTTTTCAAATAGGTTTCCAATTTCTTGCTGTCTCTCTTCTTTTTATGGCACCCTCACAATGCAAAATGTTGGTATGATGGAAGTTGTGCCAGAGGCTCCAGACACTATTCTCATTTTTTTAAATTCTTTTTTCTTCTTGCTGTTCTTGGTTGTTTTGCTTCCTTATGTTCCAAATCATTGATTTGATTCTTGGCTTCATCTACTCTTCTGTTGATTCCCTGCAAATTGTTTATTTCAATCAATGTATCTTTCACTTCTGTCTAGATTTTTTAAATACTATTGACATCCTCACTAAGTTCCTTGAGTGTCCTTATAACCAGTGTTTTTAACTCTGCATCTCTATTGCTTTTCTCCATTTTATTTAGATCTTTTTCTGGAGTTTTGTTCTGTTCTTATGTTTGGGCCATTTTTTTGTCTCCTCATTTTGGCAGCCTCCCTGTGTTTGTTTCTACATGTTAGAAAGAACTGCTATTTCTCCAAGGCTTGATGGAATGGTCTAATGTAGTAAGTGCCCTGTAGGGTCCAATGGCACAGCCTCCTCTATTACCCAAGCTGGGTACTCAGGCTGTGTCCATGTGTGGACTGTGTATACCCTCCTGTTGTAGTTAAGCCTTGATTTCTGTTGGCATGTTCAAAATCAGCCACTGCCTGTGTTCTGGTTACATAGCATAAGCTACAAAGTGATCTCCAGATGGCTGCTACTAGTTTCAGGCCTGGGCCAACTTAGCAAGTAGCACAAGGCTTGCTGAAGCCAGATGCTGCTTGTTTGAGAGAATTTAGGAATATCTGAAGCATGGGCCAAGATAAGCCATTCGTTTGGAAAAGCTACTGGAAACAGCTTGGTTGAGCCCACCAGTTGGATGGGGCAGAGCATCATGAAATCACCAGGGTGGGGCAAACAGTGAGTCATGTAGATGCGGGCCTTAGATATGAACCCTGCATGCCAGCTCTGTGGTGTGAGGGCTCCAAAAAGGAACAATGGCCTCTGCCAGCACTTCTGTCTGGGAGAAAGCTGCCCTCTACCTCTCACCCTCATACTGGACAATTCAGTTCTTCTCCGTATGTCTCTGATGCCGTTCAATCTGCTGTCCCCATGCTGCAGCTCAGAAGGAGTGAGTCCACGTAAGTCTGCGTGCAGGCCCTTTAAGAGGACCTGCCTGGGATTCCAGAAGTTTCTGTCTTCCACAGCCTCAATCCCTGCTGGTTTTTATAGCCTGAAGTTATGAAGACTTCTCTTCCTGTCACTGGAGTCCTGGGCTGGGGAGCCTGGAATGATGCTAAGACTCCTTGTTCCTTGGATATCTCTCCTGATTTCTGCCTACCACACGTGGCTGTGGGGCCAGCCCATTCCATGTCTTTGCTCCTCCTACTAGTCTGGATGTGTTTTTTTCCTGTAATTCCACAGTTGTAGGACTTCCCTTCAACTTGATTTTTTTTCCTGTAATTCCACAGTTGTAGGACTTCCCTTCAACTTGATTCCTGACAGCTCTGAATGATGGTTGTTCTATAGCTTAGTTCTTCTCTGTATGTCTCTGTAAATTGATGTGGTTGTGTGAGGAGGCAAGCCACATTTACCTATACTGCCATCTTGACCAGAAATCCAAAACCACTTTGTCTTTATTTGAGGTCCTTATCACTCTAATGGATTTAATCTAACATCACAGACAACCTACCTGTAGCCCAGCTTCATAGGATATCTTTTGCTGCTCTATAAAAGATTCTTAACAGTAGCTAGAATCTTGTGGTATGAACAGGAAATAAAATTCATTCTGCAATTTGTGACTTCCTGGTTTAGGAAGTAGGGTCTAGAATATAAGACATAATAACAAATAACTCCCAAAAAGAACAAGTTAGGCCGAGAAGTTTCATAATACTAAGTTAAGCATGTATCTTCGTCATAGCATCCACTTATTTATTTCATTTGCCAAAATTTGTGGAAGGAGCCCTGGCTGGTGTAGCTCCATGGGTTGGACATCACCTCTAAAACCAAAAGGTTGACAGTTCAATTCCCAGTCAGGGCACATGCCTGGGTTGTGGGCCAGATCCCCCATCGAGGTTGTGTGAGAGGCAACTGATCGATGTTTCTTTTGCACATCAATGTTTCACTCCCTCTCTTCCTCCCTCCTTTCCCCTCCCTAAAAATAAAATAAAATATTTAGAAAATGAATTTAAAATATTTGTTGAAGGCTTATTTTCATATTGAATTCAACCTACACCACTGTGGAGTCCAGGCCACTGAACTCTTTCTCCTGTATTTACTTCAGTAACCTGCTGCCATTTAAATTTTTCTTTTTCCTCTATTATCTTTTCTAATCTTGCCCCACTCAACGTTCAGTGATCTTTCTAATATACAGATCTGCCTATGTGAAGCCCAGATTAAAACCTTTCAGTGGCTTTGCAATGTACTTAGTATAAAATCCAAATCAGTCTTATGTGATCTGACTGCATCCCAAACTCTCTAGTCCCCTTTTATGTCCCTTTCCTCCTTACTCTCTATTCTCTAGCTATATTAGACTTCTCTTACTTCCTCAAACTCACAGTGCTAGTCTAATTTAGATGTGTCACCTACATGCTCTCACAGTAGCATGTACATGACTTTGTTATAACATTTTTCCACTTTATTGTATTCACTGGTTGGTTTGTCTTGCCTAACTAGAATGTAAGCTCCTCAGATGGCAGATGGACCATACTTTATTATCATTGTACTCCAAGTTTCTCATAATGTGAGTCAATAAATGCTTGTTGAGTGACTGACTGACCAAATGAAGGAAAATGTAGAAGACAGCAGGAGGAAGAGCTAGACTATGGAAAGATGTTTGTTTTTAAATATATTAATTTTGAGGTGGTATTGGCTTGGTAGAGTAGAAATTAGCTAGAAGTTAATAAAGAGAATGCATTGCAGATACCAATTTTATCCAATGACAGAACTAGGAAGTGTTCTTAAATGATTCAATGAGGTCTTTGTTTCAATGGCTTAAGTGATGAGAATGGAGTTTCAAAACTGAATTAAAACAAAATCTAAATTTCAGAAGGGCATATGATTTTATGAGTAACAGAATGAAAAATTACAAAATAACTTTAATTTATAATTCAAACATTCTTAACATATGTAAAATAATTTAATTACACTATCATTTGGAGCATTATTAAACAAATGTGTATTATCTTTAGATTACTGGGGCCAAAAGAAGGTAATTCTGTTGGTTCCTTATCAAACTCAAGAGATCAGTTATGTCTTACCAAATTTAATACACTTTAATTTTTACCATGTAACTAAGAGTTGCCCATAAGTACCAAGAGCATACAGGTGTTATTTTTATTACTACTATGCTTTTTATTAATATTCTATGATTTTTAACAGATTGCTTTCTTAACATATAAATGAATATTTAAAACTGAAGCTTGATCTCATGAAGACACCCCACAGCCACTGCCACCACCTCCATCACCATCACTGCCACCACACATCTTTCTTTTTCTAGACATTAGTTCATGGATAACCCTATAGTATACGTGCATGCACACACTTTAATTTCAGTGTCCTTCTTGGTGCTGGTAAAATTTAAAGGAAAACCTCACCAGCATTAATTATTTTTAGTATGTATGTATATTATCTATACAATACATATTTTTAAAAGTAGTATCGATGATCAATACAGCCAGAGGTAATTAGGAAAAATGTGCAAAGCTATTCACATTTCTAAGACTGAAATTCTATTATACTAAGAGAGCAAGTTTTCAATGCGCATAATACCAAACCAAATTCCTATTTATTCTAATCATAAAAAAGTTAACTTTAAATCTTCCACTGTATGTATTTAGTTGATTTTTAAGTCCAAGAATTAGAAAGCATCTGTGTCAGAAAAAAAGTTTTTTAAATGATTTTTAAAATTTTAAATTGGGGTAAAAAAACACACTAATAAAATTTATCATCTTAATCATTTTAAAGTTTCCAGGTCAGTAGTGGTAAGGATATTTACACTGTTGTGAAACAGATGTCCAGAACTTTTTTATCTTGCAAAACTGAAACTCTATACTCACTGTATATGGGTAAGTACTCCCCATTTTCCTCTCCTCCTTTCTGTTGCTTTGAATCTGACTACTTCAGATATCTCATATAAGTGGAATCGTACAGTCTATCTTTTCATAACTGGCTGAATTCACTTAGCATAATGTCCTCAAGATTCATTCACATTGTAACATGCGGCAGGCCTTTCTTCCTTTCCAACGATGAAAAACATTCCACTGTATGTAGTATATACCACATTTTATTTACCTATTCATTCATCAATAGACATATGGGTTGCTTCTACCTCTTGGCTACAGTGAATAATGCTGCTATGAGCATGAGTGTGCAAATATCTCTTCAAGATAAGAAAATGTTTTAAATCAATTTTATCCAATGATATGACTAGTGAGTATTTCAAACAAAATGTCTGCATTTTGTTAGCGATAAGCAGTTGGATGAAGAAAGTGCCAAACACCAAAATATGACAATGGAAAAGAAAAGAATAAAATTGCAATTAAGCATACCATATTTCTAATTTTGTATGGACAATGACTATTCATCTTAAATAGCAAAATGTAGCCTTCTTACCAGTAACTATTATACCACCATCTTTATGAGCTTCAGCCATCTCTTGAACATGGACTTCTGAGTTCACATCAACTTCTTTTCCTGATAACTGTAAATGAGCTTGAAGAGAAGATGCAACCTTGACAAGAATAGAGCCTGTAATAAGTTTATAGGAGAGCTTATTAATGCAAAGAAATCAAAAGTACCAGAGTATACTACAAAAATGAACGATTGGGTAGCACTGCTCCTGGAATACTGTCTTTATTCCTCAGTATATTTTACTTAAACAGCAGTGTCTTTTCGTTACTCTCTGGTGGTCAATGTTTCCTTACTCCCAGGGCATTCATAGTAACATGTCAAGAGTGTGAATTATTAGGATATTATAAACTACTACTACTTCTTTTGCCAAAAGCCCTCATCACAGAAAAGTGAGTTATTTATTACACATGAGGCTTATTGAAAGGATTTACCACTAATCGAGCACTTTATCTCCTTTAATCCCCACATCAACTTTATGAGATATTATAATCCTGATTTTACAGATTCGAACTTGTTCAAGTTCCCACTAGAGCTAGTGCTGGAATCTAGATCCATTTCAATGACAACAAAGTCTATGCTCTTAACCATTATGGTATTTCACATACTGCTACTTCATCTTATTATAGAACTTGTGACCTCACTGACCATTATAATTCAACTAGAACCCTGAGCTCTCGTACTTTCAATTGTACCTTGTTCAGGACAGGGGGATAGTAATAATAAAAAGAAGATAATATTTGAATTTTAACTATCTAATGTTTCTTTTCAGTGGATCACAGTCTTTTGGGTACCTGAAACAAGACACCCAACTTTATTTCCACTATAATCTTGTAGCAATTCAAACTTCTGAAGGAGGAAATAAGAAAAAGTACTGTTAGCTAAGGAAGCATTTTCAAAACAATGACGTAGGTTGTAGTGCAAACTCACTAGCACACTCCTTTTTCAGTTTTCTTTCGCTGTTCCTCATATATTCATAAAGTTTTGAATATAGGGCCCCTGCCATAAAACATTAACTCCGCCTCTGTGGACAAGATGGTCAGGATGACATCCATTGTGAATAATCTAAAGTTTCCTTTTAATGCATTTATTTATAGGTCATTGTTTTCCTTCTAGTTTGGTTATTATCAGCTTAAGTGTCCTTAAGTAATTTCATATCTTCTTAGTCTTCCAGACTAGAGCTGGAAGTTTGGGGTAAGACTGATGAACTCTCGTATTTACTCCTCAGAAACGGGGGGAACAAAGCACATCACTACAACTGGTTTTGTTTTATTTAAAAAACAAATTGCTTTTCAGAGCTTAAATGTAAACTACTGACAGGAGATTCCCCATAACAACAGATATGAAAACTTTAGGAAAAAAACAACTCTGAAAAACTTTTAGGTAAATAGAAAATACATGTTTTTCTACCAAACATACTTTAAAAAGTAGAAAATAACAGATTTTAAAAACTTTTTAAGGACTTCATATCTCTAAATACATCAAATGTGATATTCTTTTCTGTTCTTAAATGAATAAAAGGATCTTAAATCTGTGAGAACTTTAAAGATGTTAAGCCATGCAAATAGTTTTATCCCCATTCTTTCCATACCTCAAAAACAAAAACCAACTCTATCAATGCTCCATTACTATTTGTGAATTAAGAATTCTCATGTCTTGAAAACTCTCAAATGTCCCCTTTAACACGGTATGTTTTAAGAAACGAAAGCACCATTTAATGAAGACATATTATACTGAAATTAGTGGTTTTATCAAGATAAATTTTAAGTGGAAAAGTCAATATTCAGATGCAGACCTGGCCAAGCCTAAACATAGCCTTTCTGAATGAATTAATAAGATCCCATGGTTTTCACAGGAAGAACGAAAACAAGCATTTTAACACTCTTTTTCAAATGACAAAATATTGAAGCCCTAAGAGACTCAAGTGGCTGGCCCTTGAGCCCTATAGCAAGACAGAGGTAGAGGTGGAAAGGATTCCAAATGTCTTTACTAAACATCAAGCAACAGAACCCTGAATAACTTTCCATTACTCTAAAAAAGATACTGTTGCCAAATGTAATGACAATTATAATAAGAGAGCTAAAGTAAGACAGAAATCTTTGCTTCCAGTAATCTTTAAGCTTCTGCTAGTAACATGGTCCCACTAGGAGAAAACATAAAATTGTAATCTTAATCAAATTTTACAACATCATATGTCATTTCAATAGGTTACTGGAACAACATTCCAAATAACACTCCAAAATATTTCAGGTGGATGAAGATTAACAATCCTTTTTTTGTTTGTTTTGTTTTAGTTTTCTGCCCCTCCATACAAAACAGGAAAAAATTTTCATGTAAGAGCTCTTACTCTGTTACTAGTTACATTAAATGCAGTAATGGTTTGTTTTCTTCTCCTTGGGTCTTCATAATAAGAAAATGCAATTATATGACTATTTTGACATTCACAAAATACTCTGAATAGCATTACTGAAGATCTTAGAAATTCAGTCAGAACATACTATTTAGAGGAAAAAAAATGTGATCTTAAGAAATCAAATCACACCTACGTGTCAGCAGTAACTTCAGTTTCAGAACTCTGTGTTTGTACTTTTATACTGACTGACAAGTTAGCCTCATTGACAGAAAGAAAAAAATAAAAATTAAACCAATGGGGGAAATAAATTACTAACAGCAGGAACAACTGGTCTCTGTAAGAAGTATTTTCCTTGTTACACATATAATCCTGGTCTGGCCAATATGCAATAGGTTCTAGAATTTACTTAAAAAATTTCTATACAGAGTTATGGTTCTTAACTTTCTGCCCCCAGGCCACTTCAGCCCCAGTGGCCAAGACACTCCAAGTACACAGGCCACTTGCCACCATGCATGTGTCCATGTATATGTACACAGTCTTCAGATTACTACAAAGAGTATCACTTTTATTTTGTAAAGATTTTCTTTCTTTCTTTATTTATTTAATTTTGGGGAAGATTTTATTTCTTTATTTTTAGAGAGAGGGAAGAGAGGGAGAAAGAGACAGAAACACTGATGTGTGAGAGAAACATTGACCAACCAGATTGCCTCTCCTATGCCCCTAACCAGGAACCTGGCTCACAACCCAGGCATGTGCCCTGACTGGAAACTGAACTAGCAAACTTTGGGTTCACAGGCCAGCACTCTGACTGAGTTACAGTCAACTGAGCTACACCTGCCAGGGCTATTTATTTATTTTTAGACAGAGGGGAAGGGAGGAAGAAAGGGAGAGAAACATCAAAGTTGAAGAGATGTATCTATTGGTTGCTCTCGCATGCCCCCAACTGGGGACCTGGCCTACAACCCAGGCATGTGTCCTGACTGGAAATTGAACCAGAAAACTGAGTTCACAGGCCAGCACTCAATCCACTGAGCCACACTAGCCAGGACCAAGTCTATAGCTTTTAATGAAAGATCTGGAGTCTTAAAATAAGTTATTTGTATTAGAAATAATATTATAGGAAGAGATACATATTAAGTAATTTTATTTATTTTCATTGATTGATTTTAGAGAGAGAGGAAAGGGGCAGGGAGAAAGAGAGAGAGAGAAACATTGGTTTGTTGTTCCACTTATTTAAGCATTCATTGGTTGATTCTTATATGTGCCCTGACAGGGGATCAAACCACAACCTTGGCTTATAGGGACGACGTGCCAACCAACTGAGCAATCTGCCCAGGGCCATATAATTAGTCTTCATACTTTAAGGGACTAAGCCGACAATCACTTTAGAGGTCCCTCCTGCTGATACCTTTATTTCAGGATCACATTTTGAAAAGTATTACTCTAGAGTCATGGCCTCAAAAGGTCCTCTTACAGTGGCCATAAAGTTTTCAAAAGAATGGATGAGAGCATTTTTCAAATAATACTCTATTTCAGAACTAAAGTTAAACTGAAACACCCAAACAGTAACACTAAAACATTTTATAATAATAGTCAATAGAATACAGTATTTTCATTTACACTACAAAGGGAAAGATAGTCTTCATGGCTATCTGTCCCAAAGATACAGGGCTAGTATTCCCATCTCTAAATCAGGTTCTATCAAAAGAAATTTTCTTGAAATTACTTTGTCAGTACTATAAATAAGATAATTTGACCATCTGTTTCCTAAATGTTATGTAAAACCTTCCTTACACCATGTCAAAATAAAACATTTCACTTGGCAAACCTTCATGGGATTTCAATTCCACCTTTCCCAGTTGGCTGACATAAACATCTAAGGCACCCTGATGAGTTGAGGCTTTTAGACATCCAGAGGACGAATCTAGGAGGAAGGAAAAAGCCATAAACATAATCATTCTTATTTGAGTAAATGGAATTATAAACTTGAACTAAAAAGCTCTGCTTCAGAATTAGGATAAGGAGCTAAGACTCTTCCGAGGTTTTTAAAAAAAAAACCAAAAAACAATTTTCTTGTAACTATTCCATGTTCTGTTTTAAAATGAAAACAAAAACAGAAATATAGAGTTATGTACCCAGACAAGTTAAAAATCCCTATGTCTATAGTAACCTGCATGACTTAACTCTAAACATCTAAGGCATCCGGTCTAAACATGTTTACTCTAAACCCTAAAGTGTAGGAAGGACAGTACATAAGCAATGCATCCTTGACAGCCAAGACCATGGCTTAAGCATCACTGACTGGTACATTTAATTTATTATCAACTTTCAAACTTTACTAAAGAATTATACCTTTTGCAGAGTCACATTTAAGTAGTGGCAAAGTTAACAAAAATTAAAACCTCGTATTTTCTCCCTTTAGGAAATCTGCTAGTACTTAAAAGTGCTGCTCAGAATGGAAGATTACATAAGGTTTTGTTGCATTTTTTAGAGGGACAGAAGTGGGGACAGGGAATCAATTGAAAAGTGGGTGAAGCTTTTTATACCTAAATATTTCTTTTCAAATTTCTGGAACTGAACAGATATTTTAAGAGAGGTGAAGAAAATTACAATTAAGGTGGTCCTGATTTCATACTCAAATTTCCTTATGTGATCAATGACTTGCATTTTTCAATTAGCCAACATTCCAAGTTCAAGACAGAGATAAAGAAGCAAATGATGTTGAAGAGTCAATGCTAAGTAGCTTCTCCTTTTTTCTCCTCTCCCATGGCAAAAGCCAAAGCATGCATATATGTATATGAATACGTATATGTGTGTGTATATTTATACACACTCGTGTGTGTGTGTATATATATATTTTTTTTGAGAGGCCTCTTAAAAAGCATATTTTTCTAGAGCTTTCATTACTTCAAAGTGGAAACAAAGTAGGCAGTATGATGAAACTACTGTCAAAAATTATACTACTACACTTTTTATAGAATATGGAGTCAACATTTTTCTTTAAATTTTAGGTGACTCCAAAGATAACAACTTGGGAATAAACTGTTTAAAATCTGACTCCAACATAATTATAATAATTTATCTCTAGTCTATACTGAAAAAAATGGCCTTTATCAGAATCGATTTATTTAATTTTTAAAATTTAAGTATAATTGGCATACAATATTATATTAGTTTCAGGTGTACAATATATTGATTCCAATTTATTTAATTTTTAAGTGTCAAAAGATAACTTAAAATATTGGGAAATTAAGCCACTAGAGATAAATAACATAGAAAAGCTGGACAAAGATGAATATTGCTCTCCTCAGGTACCAACAGAAGCTCCTTTTAAAGCCCTTAGTATATCCTAAAAGAAGCCAAGTAAAAATATATTATGATAAAAAATGTAGGCTACACACTGTGTGCATTTCCTTGCAATGTGTGCAAGGTTGAACAAAGTAAAATATTTGAAACATTGGTTTCATTTCTTGCTTTCTCTAGAAAGAAAAAATAAAAATTTTTAGGTAGTTCATAAATAATACTTTTCACTTCTCTCCCCCTCCCCCTGCAGAGGGGAAATAATCACAGCTAAATAACTATATCCTAAGCCACTAAGTAATTACATTCTCATGTTATCAGTGTTGAGCTCTGATAATGGCCCATCCCTTGGAGGCTGTCAAAACATTTTCTTTACTTAAGATGTATTTTCAAAAGAGAAAGCAAAGGTAATATAGAAAAAGCTATTTAGTAAAACATATACTAATTTTTTGTTTTCTATAATACAAGTGATTGGAACTGAAAATTAACTATCAAGAGTCAAATTAAGGCTTCATTCACAAAATTTCATATTCTGGAGATTCACATAATGAAGAAATTCTATAGTTCTTGGAGGAAGCCTTAAAGGAACTAAGCATTAGGGGGTGATTAAGAAGTGAACAGGAATTGTTAGTCCAGACAGTAGTTGGCATAAGTAGACTTCACAGGTTTGTATCATCGCAATTTGGGACACAGATCTTGTTGGTCTGACAGAGACCACTGAGTTTTCCTGGAAAATTACATATACAGAAGGGAAACACTGATGTCAACTACCAGCTAACACTATATGCAACCAAAAAAATAGGTATTTATAAACATGCACTTCACTAATAGCAGAGAATAACAAATAAGCTTGAAAGGCTAAAATTCCAAACTTTGCTATTTTCCTTCAGATAAATGAGAATTCTCTCAAAATTGGTCAGGCATATTCAGAAAGTTCTGAATTTTTATAATTCTACACCAAGTTTCAACATGTAGATACTAAGAAAGAGCAACACAAAAGATATTTCTTGATTTTTGAAACTTGATTCCTGTATTTCCAAACCTATACTAATTGCAAGAATAAGGAATAAATTTCATATGTAGGACTAAATATATATGCCTTAATTTGACTTTAATAATTTTTAGTTGCAATCATTTGCATTATAGTAAAGGATTTGCAAAGGCAGAATTTTAAGGTCAGTTCAAGTAAGGTTTTCTAAATTAATGTCCTGCCTAGGTATTCTGATTTTTAGGAAGGAGCACACAGGAGGCTGGGCTTAGGAAAAACACACAAGGCAACTTTCCCCCACTCCACCCCAAATGAAGATGTTCTTTTTTTAAAGATATAATTACTAGTATATAACTTCTGGCAATGCCTTGGGAAAGTAAAGCTAGGTGAACAACTCTGTTAACATCCCTATCCCATGATTACCTATTATCACTCTCTGCTCTCTCCTGTTTACTTGTTTTAAATGGAACGTGACCTGATGTTCCAGATGAAAGTTATTATTTTTACAAATGAATTCAAGGAAAATCAGGGTTTTGATAATCAAATTTTTCCTAGCACTTCAGCTTCTTAGAGAGCTCTGTATTATGACAGTTAGGAAGAACAGGGTTTTGAGAGGTAAGTTAGAATATATTGGATTGGCCAAAGCGTTTTCCGTACGATGGCTCTGGTAGCACTTTAACTCCATTAAAAGCAATTTTGTTAGATTGCTTTGTAAGAGTTGTCATATCAGTGTACATTTAAAAAAAACAACATCAAAATTGGTGAACTTTTGTGTTGCCATTTTAACGTTGAAGATGGAAGAAAATACTCAACATTTTTGGCATATTATGCTTTATTATTTCAAGAAAGGTAAAAACACAACTGAAATGTAAAAGAAGATTTATGCAGTGTATGGAGAAGGTGCTCTGACTGCTCGAATGTGTCAAAAGTTTTGTGCTGGAGATTTCTCGCTGGACGATGCTCCATGGTTGGGTAGAACAGTTGATTCAAATCAAAACATTAATTGAGAACAATCAACATACCATGCAAGAGATAGCTGACATATTCAAAATACTCAAGTAAATAAAGTTATTGGTGAAAATGAAAAATGTATCTTTTATTTTACAGAAAAAACTAAATGTACTTTTTGGCCAACCCAATATATACAAAATCCAAATGACTGATGAGATTACTTAAGAAGCTAATCAACTATATTACCTAAACTAGAAATAACCATAATTATACATATTCTTCTTAATAAAGAAATCATGGAGAAGACAGTCGATTTCCCTGCAATTAGACAGAATAATACCTAAATCATCTCAAGTTTCTTAATATTCCAACTGGGTAATATTATATAACCTTTTCTCAATACCTATTCCAATATTTTAAAGCTCTGGTATTCTAACATATTTCCCTCTCAGGTTCCTACACATCACTTTTTGTTTCTTTTTAACTATTTTGCTTCCACTAATATCAACTCCTCAAAATCCAAGTTACTCAGTAGACTTTAATTAGGTTGTCATGGTTTATAAGAGCTGCCTTCAACTTTCTCAAGCACATCTTTTTTTTTAAGGAAAACACAAAGCAATCAATCAAGAAATTATAAATAAACATTATCCACTTGTTACCTTTGGGATTAAGACATCAAACCCAAAATTTCTCCAATCATAATAATAGGTTTTACGCTCACAGACACCTCTTGTTTTGATTAACAGAGTTTCATTGGAATACAGACACATCTATTTGTTGGTGTATAATCAATGGCTGCTTTTGTGTTAAAATGACAGAGTTGTATAGTACAGACAGACTGTGTGGCCCAGAAAGCCAGTAATATTTATGATCTGGCCCTTTACACACAAAGTTGGCCAATACCTATAGCACACTATTTTGTTTGGAGGGAAAAAAATGAGCTTTTCCCCAATAAAACAAAATGTAAAATTTGTATTTAAGACAAAGAGATTTACCAATTTACTGAAACTAGATTTTTTCCCCATAAGGGCTGAGAAATATACAGTTATAAAACTCCTGCTTATAGAAATTTTAAAAACCTGTTGTCTCAAGGCAGTTCTAACTTCTCCTTGACCCTGATCACTTACCCTTAAAGAAAATAAACAGGCAAGTCACAGACTGAGAGAACATACAGGAAAAAAGTATCTGACAAAGGTTTTGTTCCCATGATATATAAAGAACTCCTAAAACTCTATAATAAACAGGCAAATAATCAAATTGAAAAATAAATGGGCAGTAAAGGAAAAAATAAACAAATGGGACTACATCAAATTAAAAAGCTCCTGCAGGGCTAAGGAAACTATCATCAAAATGAAAAGGGAACAGACCATATGGGAGAACATATCTGCCAATGTGACATCAGACAAGGGTTTGAGCTCTAAAATATATAAAGAACTCCTCCAACTCAACAACAGGAAGACAAACAACCCAATTAAAAAATGGGCAAAGGACCTGAATAGACACTTCTCCAAGGAGGACATACAGATGGCCCATAGACATATGAAAAGATGCTCAACATCACTAGCCATCAGAGAGATGTAAATTAAAACCAAAACGAGATATCACCTCACACCAGTCAGAATGGTCATCATTAAAAATCAACAAACAAGAAGTGAGGGCAAGAATGTGGAGAAATGGGAACCCTCATGCATTGATGCAGCCTGATGGGAATGAAGACTGACTAGGAATGCAGACTAGTGAAGCCACTGTGGAAAACAGTATGGAATTTCCTCAGAAAACTAAAGATGGAACTGCCTTTTGATCCAGTGGTCCCACTGCTGGTAATATACCTTAAGAATCCTAAACTATCAATTCAAAACAACCTGTGCACCCCTATGTTCACAGCAGTGCTATTTACAATAGCCAAGCACTGGAAACAGCCTAAGCGCCCGTTAGTAAACGAGTAGATAAAAAAACTATGGTATGTTCACACAATGGAATACTATGCACCAGAAAGAAAGAAGGAATTCCTACCTTTTGTAACAGCATGGGTGGAACAGGAGACTATTATGCTAAATGAAATAAGCCAGTCAGTGAAAGACAAATACCACATGATCTCACCTATAAGAGGAATCTAATGAACAAAATAAACTAATGAGCAAAACAGAACTAGAAGCAAGGAAAAGTGGAACAGACTGACAGTGACCAGAGAGGAGGGGGGAAGGAGATAATGGTAGGAAAAAAGGGGAAGTTACTAGTCAAAGAACATATATGAATAGCCCATGGACATGGACGAGAGTGTTGGAATTGACTGTGGGAGCAGGGGGTGAGCTGGCTGGAGGAGTGCAAAGGGCAAAAATTGGGACAACTGTAATAGAATAACAATAAAAAATTTGCCCTGGCTGGTGTGGCTCAGTGGATTGAGCGCTGCACTGTGAACTGAAAGGTCACTGGTTCCATTCCCAGTAAGGACACACGCCTGGGTTGTGGGCCAGGTCCCCAGTTGAAGGCATTTGAGAGGCAACCATGTATCTCTCATACATTGATATTTCTCTCCCTCTATTTCTCCCTCCCTTCCCTACTCTCTAAGAAAAGTACATTAAAAAAATAACAATAAAAATTTTTTTTAAAATAAAATTTTTTTTTGAGATATGAACAAAACTTTACAATGGAAGATAAACTAATGACCAATAAGTACATGAAAAAGTGCTGAACAACATTAGTCATTAGGGAAATATAAATTAATACCAGAGGTATACTACTATTCACACACCAGAATGCATAAAATTAAAAAGACCAACCATGATAATTGTTGGTGAGGATGTGGAGTAACTAGAATTTTCATACCTTATAGGGGAGAGTATAAAATGGAACCATGGGAAAAAGTGCAGTAGTTTACTCCAAAACTAAATATATACAGACCTAATCAACTCAGCAGCTCCATTCCTAGGTATTTAGCCAAGAGGAAAAATATATATATATACACGTATGTACACATATACATAAATATATATGTACATATATTTATATAAATATACATGTATACCTTTGCTCTGTGATTGCGACCTCACTGCTTGCCATGTGTGTTCCTGCCTGCCTCATATATTTCAGGGCCTTGTCACTATCCTTATCGTCCAAGATGCATGTATGCATTTTTGAAGAGAGTGACTCCAAATTTAAGTGAGACATTAAAACCTGGAGCTGTGAAAAGACCAGAGTTAGACCCAAACAGGGATGATCCCAATAAACAGAGACAGTGCGACAAATTTCACTTTGCTACTCCAGAGAACTTGCAAGGTGGAAGCAGTGAACACCAGTACACTTGCTGGAGGAGGAAATCCACCAACAAAGAAACCACCAACAGAAAACTACAGAAGAAGGTGAAGGAGGTAGCGGAACCCACACTAACCTCAATCCAGGACCGACTTGGAAATACAACCAATTGGTGGAGAAATTACCCACAACAAACAACTGAACAAGAGTGAGAGAGAAGCCTCAAAACCTTGTTCACACAGGAGAATCAGCTTCAACACAACCTGTCCACACCTGCACAACAGAATACAAGGTGTGGTAGATGGAGTGACCCTTAGTTAACCAGCTGGAGGAAAGGACCCACCAAAGAAAGACCCAACAACAATCAAAACCAAAAGACATACAGAGAGCCAACATAAACGAAAGTCCAAGACCAGTGAGCTCAGGAGATTAAGGAGACTACACCACTAAATCTCACAGGTATTCTAACATAGAAGTCCATACCATAAACACAGGGAGACAGACCAGATCAATTTAAGAAACAGAGGCTAACAAGAAGAGTTCCACAAACAATGGGAAGACAAAGAAACAATCCCCAAATGAAAGGAAAGGAGGAAGCCCCAGAAAGAATGATAAATGAAACAGAGGCAAGTCAACTATTAGATATTGAGTTCGAAGCACTGGTTATCAGGAAGCTCAATGAGCTCACAGAGAATTACCAGAAACTACAGGGAAACTACCATGAACTTACTGCAAATGATATGAACATGAAAAAGGAAACAGAAACTACCAACAAGGGCCAAGAGGAAATGAAGAATACAATTTCTGAACCGAAGAACACAGCAGAAGGAATCAAAAGCAGGCTCGATGAAGAAGAGGATTGGATCAGTGAGCTGGAGGACAAGGTAGAAAAAACACCCAGAAAGAGCAAGAGAAGGAAAAGAGGCTCAGAAAGAATGAAGAGGTATTAAGGGAAATGCAGGACAACATGAAACATAATAATATCCATATAATAAGGATACCAGAAGGAGCGGAAGAAGAGCAAGGGATAGAAAACCTGGTTGAAAAAGTAATGATGGAAAACGTCCCTAATCTGATGAGAGAAAAACTCACACAAATCCAGGAAACACAGAGTCCCAATCAAGAAGAACCCAAAGAGGCCCACTGCAAGACACATCATAATTAGAATGCCAAATTCCAAAACAAAGAGAGAATCTTAAAAGCAGCAAGGGAGAAACAGGAAGTAACATACAAGGGAGCCCTGATAAGGTTAACAGCTGACTTCTCAATGGAAATACTCCAAGCCAGAAGAGAATGGCAAGAAATATTCTAAGTAATGAGAACCAGAGGCCTACAACCAAGGCTACTGTACCCAGCAAGGCTCTCAATCAAGATTGAAAGACAAATAAGGAGCTCCCCAGACAAAAGAAGTCTAAAAGAATACACCTCCACCAAACCGGCTCTGCAAGATACTAAAGGGACTGCTTTAAGGAAAGGAAGGAAAAGAGAGAGAGAGGGAGGAACACAAGTACAAAAAAAAAGGGAAATGAATAAAGATTATGGATTAAATGCTGCAATCAAAAGACATAGAATAGGGACTTCCGGCCAAGATGGAGGTATGGGTGGACACACTGTGCCTCTGCTCACAACCAAAGATGAAAAACAACAATTTAAAAAGCAAAACAAACAACCAGAATGGAAAGAGAATTGAACCGAGTGGAAGTCCAACAGCCAAGAAGTTAAGAGAGGACACGTTCATCCAGACCTGTAAGCGAGGCGGAGAGTGTGCACAGCAAGATGGCAGTTTGCCCGGAGAGACTCACAACGGCGCGCCTGGCTAAAATGAGGCCCAAGTACTCAGTGAAGCCAGTGGCCAGAGTACCCAGAGAAGCTCAAGGGAACCAGAGAGGCTGACACTGGTAGACCTGGCAGTCCCTAATTTGCATGCAGATTGACCGGGAGAAGGAGCCGGGGAGTGGAGCAGAACACACAGCCCACCATCACAGGGAAAAAAAGCCTTGGACCACCTGTTGAAAGCACCTGTAGGGGTTGAGGCCGCAGCAGGAGCAGTTCCCAGCCTCACACAAGCGCTCATTGGGGGAGGGTGACTGGGAGCCAGTCGTGCCATTGCTCCCTACCAGGGCCCGCCCCCAAAGGAAGCATCACAACACAGCATTGTAGGTTGCCCCACACTGGAGAACACCTAAGGCTCTGCCCCTTAAAGTAACAGGCACGCTAAGGGGAAAAAAAATGGCCCAAATGAAAGAACAGAACAAAGCTCCAGAAAAATTACAACTAAGGGACGAAGAGATAGCCAACCTATCAGATGCACAGTTCAAAACACTGGTAATCAGGATGCTCAGAAAGTTGGGAAGAAAGTTAGTCACAAATAAATGAACAAATGAAGGATACGCTAAAGAAAATGAGGGGAAATGTGCAGGGAACCAATAGGGAAGAGAAAGAAACTGGGACTCAAATCAACTGTGTGGCCCAGAAGGAAGAAACAAGAATTCAAAAAAAATGAGGAGAGGCTTAGGAACTCCAAGACATCTGTAAACGTCCCAACATCTGGGTCATACAGATGCCAGAAGGAGAAGAGGAAGACCAAGGAATTGAACATTTATTTGAACAAATAGAGAGAGAACTTCCCCAATCTGGCAAATGAAATAGACTTCCAGGAAGTTCAGGAAGCTCAGAGAGACCCAAAGAAGATGGACCCAAGGAAACACACACCAAGGCACATCATAATTACATTACCCAAGATTAAAAATAAGGAGAGAATCTTAGAAGCAGCAAGAGAAAAGGAGACAGTTACCTACAAAGGAATTCCCATAAGACTGTCAGCTGATTTCTCAAAGGAGACCTTTGAAGCAAGAAGGGGCTGGAAAGAAGTATACCAAATCATGAAAGGCAAAGACCTACAACCAAGATTACTCTATCCAGCAAAACTTTCATTTAGAATGGAAGGGCAGATAAAATGCATCTCAGATAAGGTCAAGTTCAAGGAGTTCATCATCACCCAGCCTTTATTATATGAAATGTTAAAGGGATTTATATAAGGCATGGAGGGATATCAACAGGGGAGTTGGAGGGGGAGAGAGGAGGAAAAAATACAGAGAAAAAGTAGCATAAATGGCAGGTAGAAAACAGACAGGGGTAGGTTAAGAATAGTATAGGAAATGTAGGAGCCAAAGAACTTATGTGTATGACCTATGGACAAAAACTAAAGGGCAAGGAATGGGGGGCTATGGGGGAAGAGGGGAATAAAGGGGGGAAAATGGGACAACTGTAATAGCATAATCAATAAAATATATATTAAAAAAAGACATAGAATAGCTGAATGGATAAGAAAGCATGACCCAAACACAAGCTGCCTACAAGAGACCCACCTCAGGACAAAAGACCTACACAGACTGAAAGTGAAGGGCTGGAAAGAAATTTTCCAAGCAAACGGACAGGAAAAAAAAGCCAGGGTAGCAATACTCATATCAGACAAAATAGACTTCAAAAAAAGGTCCACAAAGAGGAACCCAGAAGGACATTTCAGAATACTCAAGAGAAGAATCCATCAAGAAGACATAAACATTGTAAATATATATGCACCCAATATAGGAGTACCCAAATACATAAAAAAAACCTTGGAGGACTTCAAGAAAGATATTGACAGCAACGCAATTATAGTAGGGAATTTTAACACCCCACTGTCAAAAATGGACAGATCTTCCAAACAAAATATCAACAAGAATATTGTGTCATTGAACAATGCCCTAGATCAAATGGACTTAACTGATATATATAGAGCCTTTCACCCCAAAGAAGCCAAATACAAATTCTTTTCAAATGCACATGGAACATTTTCAACAATAGACCATATGATAGGACACAAAACAAGCCTCAACAAATTCAAGAAAATTGAAATCATATCAAGTATTTTCTCCAACCACAAAGGACTGAAATTAGAAACCAACCCCAAGGAAAAACCCCAAAACACTCAAAGTCGTGGAGATTGAATAGCATGCTATTAAACAATGAATGGGTCAAGAATGAGATTAGGGAAGAAATCAAAAAGTTTCTGGAAACAAATGAAAATGAACTCACAACAACCCAAAACTTATGGGACACAGCAAAGGCAGTCCTGAGAGAGAAGTAAGTTCATAGCGATACAGGCCTACCTAAAAAAGATAAAAACATTTCAAACAAACGACCTAAACCTACACCTATAAGAACTCGAGAAACAACAACAAAGACAGCCCAGAGCAAGAGGAAGGAAGGAAATAACCAAGATCATAGCAGAATTAAATGACATAGAGACTAAAAGCACAATTCTAAGGATCAATGAATCCAAGAGCTGGTTCTTTGAAAAGATAAACAAAATCAACAAGCCTTAAAGCACGCTCATCAAGAAAAAAAGAGAGAGGACCCAAATAAACACAATCAGAAATGAAAGAGGAAAGATTACAACTGACGCCACAGAAATACAAAGGACTGTAAGAAACTACTATGAAGAACTGTATGCCAAGAAATTTGAAAACCTAGGTGAAATGGACAAATTTCTAGAAAAATATAACCTTCCAAAACTCAATGAAGAAGAAGCAGAAAGCCTGAACAGACCAGTAACAGCAGACAAAATTGAAGTAGTAATCAAAAAACTCCCAACATACAAAAACCCAGGACCAGATGGTTTCACAGGAGAATTCTATAAAGCATTTAAGGAAGAGCTAAGCCCTATTCTTCACAGACTATTCTAAAAAATCCAAAATGATGGAAGACTCCCAAACTCTTTTTATGAAGCCAGCATCATCCTAATCCCAAAACCAGATAAAGACACAACAAAGAAAGAAAACTTCAGGCCAATATCGCTGATGAACATAGATGCTAAAATCCTCAACAGAATATTGGCAAACCGCATCCAGCAATACATTAAAAAGATCACACACCATGACCAAGTGGGATTCATCCCAGGGATGCAAGGATGGTACAATATTCGCAAATCAATAAACATAATACATCATGTAAACAAAAGCAAAGACAAAAATCACATGATCATTATCAATAGATGCCGAAAAAGCATTCGATAAGGTACAGCACCCATTTATGATAAAAACACTCAGCAAAGTGGGACTAGAGGGAGCATTCCTCAACAAAATGAAGGCCATCTATGAGACACCTACAGCCAACATCATACTCAATGGGCAAAAACTAAAATCTTTCCCACTAAGATCAGGAACAAGACAAGGTTGTCCACTATCACGACTTCTATTTAACATAGTACTGGAAGTTTTAGCCACAGCAATCAGACAAGAAAATGAAATGAAAGGCATCCAAATTGGAAGGGAGGAAACAAAACTGTCATTGTTTGCAGATGACATGAGAGTATACGTAGAAAATCCTATAGACTCCGCCAAAAAACTACTTGATCTAATAAATGAATTTGGCAAAACAGCGGGATACAAAGTCAATATCCAGAAATCAAAGGCATTTCTGTGTACCAACAATGAAACATCAGAAACAGAAGTCAGGAAAAAAATTACGTTTGATATAGCAACAAAAAAATAAAATACCTAGGAATAAACCTAACCAAGAAGGTAAAAGACCTGTACTCACAAAATTATACACTGCCCTGGCTGGTGTAGCTCAGTGGATTGAGCACGGGCTGCGAACTAAAGGGTTGCTGGTTCGATTCCCAGTCAGGGCATATGCCTGGGTTGTGGGCCAGGTACCCAATGGGGACCATGTGAGGGGCAACCACACATTGATGTTTCTCTCCCTCTCTTTCTCTCTCCCTTCCCTTCTGTCTAAAAATAAATAAATAAAATCTTTAAAAAAGAATTAAAAAAAATTACACAACACTGAAGAAAGAAATCATGGAAGACACAAACAAATGGAAACATATACCATGCTCATGGATTGGAAGAATCAACATCATCAAAATGTCCATACTACCCAAAGCAATTCATAGATTCAATGCAATCCCTATCAAAGTACCAATGGCATATTTCACAGATATAGAACAAACACTTCAAAAATTTATATGGAACCATAAATGACCCTGAATATCTGCTGCAATTTTGAGAAAGAAGAGCAAAGTAGGAGGGATCACAATACCTGACATCAAACTGTATTACAAGGCCACTGTAATCAAAACAGCCTGGTACTGGCATAAAAACAGGCTCATAGACCAATGGGACAGAATAGAGAGCCCAGAAATGAACCCAAGTCTCTATGGCCAATTAATTTTCAACAAAGGGAGCAGCAGCATAAAATGGAGTAAAAATATTCTCTTCAGCAAATGGTGTTGGGAGAGCTGGACAGATACTTGCAAAAAAATGAAACTCGAGCACCAACTTACACCATACACAAAAATAAATTCAAGGTGGATAAAAGACTTAAATATAAGTCGTGACACCATAAAAGTCCTAGAGGAAAACATCGGTAGGAAAATCTCAGACATTCCATGCAGCAACATCTTCAATGATATGTCCCCTACAGCAAGGGACATAGAGGAAAGAATAAACAAATGGGACCTCATCAAAATAAAAAGCTTCTGCATGGCTAAAGAAAACAGTATTAAAATAAAAAGAGAACCAACCGTATGGGAAAACGTATTTGCCAATGATACCTCAGACAAGGGTTTGATTTCCAAAATATATAAAGAACTCATACGACTCCACTCCAGGAAGACAAAAAACCCAATTAGATTATGCCTCGGACTTCCTAAGATGGCGGCATAGGTGAATGCACCGTACCGCCTCGCACAACCAAACAAGGGAAAAAAAAAGAAATACACACATCCAAACAAAGCCAGATCTGACAGAAAATCATATTGAGAGGAAGTCCAACGACCAAGGAATTAAAGAAGATACATTCATCAAGTTTGGTGAACCAGAAGGTGCAGAGCAAAGGGAGAGTGCTCGGCAACCCCGTGGCGAGCAGGTGAGCAGACGGCATGTCCGCGGTTGGAGGGGCGGTTCCCGCGCGTGGCTGAAGCACACCCAGACGGGGACCGACTGAAGCTCGGTCTGCGCCCGGCTCCCACCGACCCCGGAGAGACCCCCGGAGTCAGCGCAAAGGGGCCCGAAGTGCTTGCAGGAGGCGGTGTGGGTGTGGAGAGCGGAGAAGGCGCCATTGTGCGCTCAGGCCCCGCCCCAAGAGGCTTCAGTCCCAGCACAACTACCGGGAACTTCCCTGCACAGGGGATCCCCAAGACTCCGCCCCCCTTATAGTAACAGGTTCACCGAGGGGGAAAAAAATGGCCCAAAGAAAGGGACAGATCAAAACCCCAGAGCTAACCGACCAAGAGATAGCCAACCTATCAGATGCACAGTTCAAATCCCTGGTAATAAGGATGCTTTCAGAATTCGACGAAAAATTAACGAACTTGCTTGAACAGATGAGGAGAGATCTGCAGGGAACCAATAGA
>PVJI01011716.1:0-54843 GCA_004026765.1 Micronycteris hirsuta
CATTGGGTCACGGTCACCCACGGGTATCGGCAGGTCCGATCTACCCCGTGTCAGCCACTGGAATTTCAATTGTATCTATTGATTGCTTAAGGTAGTATTGTGATCTTAACAACATTAAGTTTTTCAGAATATAAACACCAGATGTTTTATTTAATTTATTTTAGCAACACTTCAGGGTTTTCAGTGAGCAAGTTCGTCACTTCCTTGACCAAATTTATTCCTAGATGTTTTATTCTTTTGGATGCTATTGTAAATGCAATTGTTTCCTCAGTTTATTTTTCAGATTGTTCATTGTTAATGTATAGAAATGTAACTGATTTTTGTGTGCTTAATTCACTTATTCTCTCTAATACAGGAATACAGAGATATTGTAGATTTGGTCCAGACAACTGCAATAAAGCAAGTATCACAATAAAATGAGTAGTAATCCTTTTGCTGGTGGAAGGTCTTGCCTTCAGTTTGTAAAAAAAAAAAAAAAAAAAAAGCAACATCTGTGAAGTGCAATAAAATGAGGTATGCCTGTAGTTTGTGGATTTCACTCATGATATCTGCAAACACAATATTTTTCACTTTTTCCTTTCTAATTTAATTTTTTTTAAATGACTCTGGCAAAAACAAGCATCCTTGTCTTGTTCCTGATCTTAGGGAGAAAGCTTTCAGACTTTCACCATTGAATATAATGTTGGCTGTGGATTTTTCAAAAATGTTTTTTACCAAGTTGATGAAGTTCCCTTCTGTTTCTAGTTTCTTCAGTGTATTTATCATAAACGATTGTTGTTCTTTGCCAAATTCATTTTTTTTGCTTCAGTTGGGATGATTATTCATTTTTTTCCTTAATCCTATTTATGGGGTATGTTACACTGTTGATTTTCATGTGATGAATCACCCTTGCATTCATGGCATAAATCCTACTTGGTCATTGCAATGGATTGAATGTTTGAATTCTCTCTGCCCCAATCATGTGTTCAAACACTAACCCCACAGTGTTGATATTTGGCAGTGGATCCTTTAGGAGGGAATAGGATTAGGAGGGTGGAGCCCACATGAATGCAATTAGTGCCCTTACACAAAGACACCAGACAGCTTGCTTTCTCTGTCTTTCTGCTCTCTGCTTTGTGAGAATACAACAAAAGATGGTCATTTGCAAAGCAGGGAGCAGGCCCTCAGCAAGGACAGGACCATGCTGGCATCCTGATCTCAAGATTTTCAACCTTCAGAACTGTTTATGGTATTTTGTTATAGCAGCTCAAGTAGACTAAGATGTTAAGACTTCTTGTTTTTATTATTGTTATTCTATTACACTTGTACCAATTTTTCTCCCTTTGCCTAACTCAGCCCAGCCCGCCCCTATACTCAATTCCCACACTGTTGTCCATGTCCATGGGTCATGCATACTCTTTGATCCTCTCCCCTTCTTTCCACCATTATTCCCCGTCACCCCTGGCAGCTGTCAATCTGTTCCATGTTTCCATGACTCTGATTCTATTTTGCTTGTTAGTTTATTTTGTTCATTAGATTCCTCTTACAAGTGAGATCATATGGTATTGTCTTTTACTGAGTGGCTTATTTCACTTAGCATACTAGTCTCCAGTTCCAACCATGCTGTCCCAAAAGGTAGGAATTCCTTTTTTCTTTCTGCTGCATAGTATTCCATTGTGTAAATGTATCACAATTTTTTAATCCACTCATCTACTGGTGGGCACTTATGCTGTTTCTGGCACTTGGCTATTGTAAATGGCACAGTTATAAACACAGAGCTGCATAACTTCCTTTGAATTAGTATTTTGGGATTCTTAGGGTATATTCCCAGGAGTGGAATTGCTATGTCAAAAGGCAGTTTCATTTTTAGTTTTTTGAGGAAATTCCATACTGTTTTCCACAGTGGCTTCACCAGTCTGCAGTCCCACCAACAGTGCAGTAGGGTTCCCTTTCCTCCACATCCTTACCAGCACTTGTTGTTGTTTCTAATATGGTTTTGTGCTGAATTTGGTTTGCTAGTATTTTGTTGAGGATTTTTATTTGTATCTCCATAAGGGATATTGGTATGTCATTTTTTTGTTGTATCTTTGTCTGACTTAGGTATTAAGATAATATTGTCTGCATACAATGACTTTCGGAAGGGTTCTTTCTTGCTATACGTTTTGGAAGAGTTAGAGAAGAATAAGTCATTAAATGATTGATAGAATTCATAAGGGAAGACATCTGTTTTGGGGTTTCTTCACAGGGAGCTTTTCAATGACTGATTGAATCTTATTTTTTCTATTCTTTATTTCATTTATCTTTGATATAGTTTTGATCATTTATTTCTTTTTGCTGGTTTCGGTTTAAGTTTATTCTTTTTTCAGTTCCTAAAGGTGTAAAGTTAGGTTATTAATTTGGGAACATCCTGCATTTTTAATTTGGCGTTTACAGCTGTAAATTTCCCTGTAAGCTCTGTTTTGCTGTGTCTCATAAGTTTTATGTTATGTGTTCATTTACATTCATCTGAAAGTATTATCTAATTTTTTTGTGATTAATTTTTTGACTCATTGGATATTCAAGAGCATTGTTAACTTTCTATATTTTTTGTAATTTTTCAAGTTTTTTTTTGGATTTGATTTCTATATTTACTTTGTTGTGGCTGGAAATGATATTTTGGATGATTTTATTCTTCCTACATTTGTTGAGTCTTGCTTTACATATGGCCAAGCCTGGAAAATGTTTCATGTGGCCATTATTTTTAGGAAAAATAAAACATCTTAACATAGCCTAAAACAAAATAAAAAATAACTTGATCCCTAACCATCCTTCTAGCCTTATTTTGTACCCAGTTCCTCTTATCCCATTATTTTTGTCATACTACTATTCTATTAGAGACTTAGATTTGCCCAACCCCTTCTCACAATAAGGCTTTGTAGAGGCTGTTTTTATTTTGCTGTTTTTTATCTTTATCTAGGGAGCACATCCTTCTCTTTAATAGATATCACAGTTGAAAACACCTTTATTTCTATAATCATTGTTTTAATACCTAACCCGTCCACTAGAATCTAAAAACACAAAACAACATACAAACAAACAAACAAAAACCTCTATGATGGCAGGAACCAAAGTGATTTTGCTCATTTTTTTGTCTCCAGATACTAATATAAGAAGTTCTCAATAGGTATTTTTGGAGTAAATGAGTAAGTGAAGGTAAAGGTTGATTCTTCAGTCCTCGAATTATACCAATTACTTTAATTTTATTTAACTGTGCACTAAAACCAGAACAGTCTGCAATAAAAGAGGATGTTTAAATAAATAAATTGACAGCTATTATTCAACTCATTCTTAGAATTAATGTAAAACATATGATCTGCTCCACTTGGGAGGAATGATTTCTTGATGGTATTATTCACAAAGTTGTCTTATATGTTCCATTTATTCTTCTGGAAAATTTAAATGCCTACAATGTGCTAAGCATTAGACACAGCATATAAAAATAATTTGAGAGTATATTAAACACTTAGCTTTTTTCTGCTCATATATTTATCAGAGTATTTATAAGCTATTAGCAGAGGTAATATAAATGGGATGCATTTTTGGACTACTTTGAAACTGAAAAATTTATGAGTTTTATCTTTGTGCCACAGAATAAAAAGATGTTAGAGTTAACACACACTTTAAAGATAGTCTAATACTCTCTCCTTAATTTACAAATGAGAAAGTTGAGGCTTTGATTGACTAAGTGATTGCTTTGAGGTCACAATGCTGGCAATTTAATTCTAAAATTCTAAAATCCATAGAGGCCTAATTCAATTATAGCATGTTGCTACCATAGAACCTCTTAATTAATTCAATGCATACTTATAAGAGGCTTACTATCATTATGTTAAAAATAATGCCTATGCCTTGGCCAGGTGGCCCAGTTGCTTAGAGTATCATCCCAGACACCAAAGGCTTATGGGTTTGATCCCCTTGGTCAGGGCACATAACTAGGTTGCAGGTTTGTTCCCCAGTTGGGGTTCATACAGGAGGCAACTGATTGATGTTTCCTTTTCATATCGATGTTTCAATCTCTCTCTCTCTCCCCTTCCCTCCCTCTCTCTTAAAATATTCAATGAACATATCCTCAGGTAAAGATTAAAAAATAATAACAATAAAAATAAAAATAATGCCTGTGCTTCTGAATTGAACTCGAGAGAGGCAGCTGGGTGGAGAGGACTCGTGGCAAGGCAGTGGTTGGGGGACCAGGGTGGGCAAGGTGGCAGGCAGCTGGTGGACCAGGCGAGTGGTGGCTTGCAGACTGAATGGTCCCACATTCACGTGCAGGTAAACTGGGAGGAACAACCTGGGGGGTGAGATAGACCATGCAACCCAGGGTTCCAGTATGGGGAAATAAAATCTCAAAGCCTCTGACTGAAAACACCTGTGGGGGTTGCGGCAGTGGGAGAAACTCCCAGCCTCACAGGCAAGTCCCTTGTAGAGACCCACAGGGTCCTAGAACGTACACAAACCCACCCACCCAGGAATCAGCACCAGAAGGGCTCAATTTGATTGTGGGTAGCGGGGTAAGTGACTGAAAACTTGCTGAGAGCCTAGCAAGGGGCATTGTTCCCTCTTGGACCCCCCCCCCCCACATACAATGTCACAACACAGCCAAGTGGGCTGCTCCACCCTGGTGAATACATAAGGCTCCACCCCTTACTACATAACAGGTGCACCAAGACAAAAAAATGGCCCAAATGAAAGGACAGATCGAAGCTCCATAAAAAATAAAACTTAGTGATAAAGAGATAGCCAACCTATCAGGTGCAGAGTTCAAAACACTGGTGATCAGGCTGCTCACAGAAATGGTTGACTACAGTCGCAAATTAGAGGAAAAAAAGAAGGCTATGAAAAGTAAAATAAAGGAAAATGTACAGGGAACCAACAGTGAAGGGAAGGAAACTGGGACTCAAATCAATGGTTTGGAGCAGAAGGAAGAAATAAACATTCAACCAGAACAGAATGAAGAAACAAGGATTCAAAAAAAAAGAAAGAAAAATAATTGCTGCACATCCTTTTCCTCTCTTGAGCACAAAGTGCTTTGCCACATGCTGTTCAACTGAACCTCGCACCCCTGTGCAATGGGGCAGACGCCAAGAGGTGATTCCACAGGGTGAATCTAGACTTTATGACATCTTCTCTATTTGCAGTATGTTTCAGAAGCCTCAGCTGGAGAGAACTGGCTGTGGGAACCGGTCTTAGGACCCAGCTAAGCTAATGGGGCAAAGAGAAGTAGAGGAGCTACTGCAAATGTGAAGCACTGCAGAAATAAGGACAGAGCATAACTCAGTGACAGCACTTTCCAGGAAAGCCCTGTGCACAGGGAAACACACTGCAAGTTGCCGACTGACATCACAACACCACGGATCCTGCTCCCATGGTTATCTTTCCTGCTTCATGTGATGGTCTAAAATTAACTGATCTTGGAAGAATCCTAAAACCTGACAATGTCAGAGCTGAAAGGAAACTGAGAAATAATCAGGTCCTTCCTCTTCACTCTTCAAAAGATGAAATTCCAGTGTAGAGGTGTTTATGAGACTTGCTGAAGGTCCCTTGTTTATTTTCAAATAATGAAAATAAACAGTTCCCCTAGTTTCTAATGAATTGGTATCCAATCTTGAATGCTACTCAATTAAGAATTTTGCCTAAAATATACAGATTTGTAATCGATAAAAACAATACATCAATGGTGTCCAATTTTTAAAAGGAAAATCAGGGCTAAATGAATTTTTAAACAAAGAGTTGATTAAAAATACACTCAGTGGACATATTGTATCCAACATTCCACTGTTAATGACTTGGAAACTTAAAGTGAATTTTAATGATTTATTTCTTTCCTAAAGATTTTTATGCCCATCTTAAATAAACAGCAGAATTTAATCAGTGTGGTTAGATGGGCAATTTCTCTCCTGAGAACTATCACAGTAGTAAAATTCATTCATTGTGTTTCATAGTTACAGAAGACAGCCTGTTTCAATGGTCCTCACGTTACTATCTATTTCTGTAAGTAATTGTTGATATCCTTACCTGTGATCATAATTCAGCCTGTTAAAGTCAAATTTGAAATATATTGACATCCCTTTGAAAGTGTAAGGGAGTGTACTGACTCCATGAGATCTTACATCACAGATCTTTGATTTTTTTTTTTACATAGCTGCTCTGTTGCAATCTTTCCCTACTGCGTCAGCGATATAGGAGGACACTAGGACCAAAGCAATAAATCAAAGTAAGTTAACAGGGAAGTGTACATTTTTATAAAGCAACCCCTTTTCTTCAAAGGCCTTTAACAGCTTTGTTCTTTCTTATTGTTGCTTGCTTTAACATTCTTTTGAGTCCAAGGCAAGCCTACAATATATATGAACTATTTATTGAATTGGAACCTAAAAGTTAGTGTGCTTTAGAGTTTATACAGGTTCTCTTAATCTTTATAATCCTGAGGTGAAACAAAACAGGTGTCATTACCATATTATAAACGAAGACATGAATGCGGAGAGATTAGGGGTTCATGCTTGTATACACCAATCCTGATCTCTCTGAATGATCATGACACCAATCAAAAAGGGAAGTGGTAGGGGTCTTACTCTTTATTAACTAGGTGGGAGATTAGCAGGTAAATTGTTTGGGTATTGGTAGAAACTGAGACAAAACAGTCTATACTGATTCTTGCTCTCTTTTTCCCTAGAGACAAAAGACTCTGCAGATGGCAGTCTCAGTGGTGACCATGTGCCACGTGTCTCCCGATTGTTCTAGTCTATGGAAATTGAAGTGTGTGCCCTAGGTCAGCTTAAAGGCCTGTGGTCCATGTTCTAGGTTCTTCAGCATAATGTCAGGAAACTAAGACTGATTTCCCAAACAAGCAATTGGACTTCATATCTCCGCTTTTTAAGAATTCTTCATGTTAAAAATCTTATAACCTCTGATACTTTCTTCCTTTGGCTCATGGCCTTAAACATCAGTGGGTCACCTGCTAGTCTCCAAGAACAAGAACAGGTCTTTTGGTTTGAGAGAATGTGCCATTTTAAAATCCTACAATTAGTGTTCCAGAGTATAGTTTAATAATTGAAATTGAATCTAGGTTTGAAGCAAGCTCTGCCATGTACTAGTTGTGTGAATAGAGGAAAGTTACTTACCTTCTCTGTTTCAATTTTTTCATACTTAAAATGCCAAATAAGTTTGTTGACAGAATTAAATGAGAAATGTGAAAAAATGGTGTGCACATTTAGAGAAATTACAAACGTTAACTATGGTAGCTATTACTGCAATTGCTAATGTTGGTATTCTTGATTGATGTTCCACAGAAGAGGGAACACATGGCTAAAATTCATGAGAACTTGCTGGACATTAAACATAAAGGCGACAGAAAGTACAAAGTGCATGCTCCTTAGCAGAGATGGATAGAAACCAGTTCTGTCTCCCTCAATCGCAGTAAGTGCTGCCCCAGAAAGTGAAATCAATTACAGGTGGAGTAAATGTCAGGTCAGCTGCACACTCTCTGGCTATGGCCCATCAACTGCTGATAACCTGGACAAACCAGGTCATAGTGGAAGGAGCACTGAGTCTTAGCACACTCATTTCCTGCGTGTGTAACTTAACCTTTCAAATATGTAGTAAGATGGGCATAGGACGGGATTATACAGCTTAAATAGAGGGACAGAGAGAGAAACTGAGGTTGGCACGGCCTGCTCCCCAAGGTCAGATCAGCACACTTTCCTCAGTGTGGAGGCTCACCTCTTTGAACTGCATTAACCTGGCTTCCTTGTTCAGTGCAAACAGAAGCAAAATGACCAGACAACACATATATCACGCACTCTCTGGGGAAAACTCAGGGAGATGGGACCCATAAGACCAGAGTGACTCCCTCATTTCCCATTAATTCTAGAACAATATACAGAAGCCTAGTGGGAGTAGACGTTGTTATGACAGCCTTGGGCTGTGGCATTTTAAACTGTGAATTAGGTAAGTACAGATCTCTCTGGCTGCGATTAGGGGCTACTGAATTGCAGTACAACGTGGCAAACCCTTTGGCTTTGGCTGTTTTCTTTCATCTGAGTGTGTAAGAGGAGTGCCAGCTTTGGGGGTTCAAGCATTGTAGTCATCTAGGATTTATGATCTTAAGAACTAAACTATCATCAGTTTCCATGGAGATTTAAAGAAGGCCAGCCCATTTTCCTTCAGATTAGCATCCATGGTCAATTCTGAACAAGTTAATCCTTACCTGTTACTTACCAACAACGACAGGCACCAGCAAGACACCGAGGAGTGAACAGGCAGAAAGGACAGGGCGTGTGTTCCCGGACCTGACTCTGGCCAAGCCAAGGCCCACGTTTCTTCACGTAGCCCTATTTCACAGCGACAGCCTGTTCCCATTACAGCCCCTTTCCCTCGCCCTTTGTGGTAAGTTTCATCACCTTCTTCTTAGACTTAACTGAAGCCACACTTTCGTGAGTAGCTCTGTCATTGACCTTTCTTTAGCTGCTCATTTGAGTAGACTTCTGTTCCCTGCTGCAACCCTGCCTGATACGAGAGAAAAAAATGTCTAATTTATTTAAGACATGAATGTTCCTCATTTTAGTCACTTTAACATATGTGCCTCTGTAAAACATCACCTTTTCTCAACATTTTTAAGTATCTTTTTTTTGTAAAGGAAAGAATACAAGAAAGAATTTGATCTTATGTTAGAAAGGTAAATGATTAAAATGCTCTCCTTTGTCCTCTTCTGTGTTTCTGTCTTAAGTGTGATTAAAAAAGTAAGTGTTATTGAAATTCCGTAGCTTGCTGTGTAATCAAGGCTAATGTGAAAATAGGAAAGTTCAATTATTAGAGCAAAATCTCTCAAATGGTTTTATTCCCAAAATGACTCATTTAAATGTGTCACAATTCTTTGTTTTGAACAATACTCTAAGCAAGCACAGATAAAAATATCCAAGGAGGAAGCTTATGTATAAGCTCTGGTACCAGGGTTTTTCCATGGGAAATTGATTTATTTTTCACAAGTCTGTAAATTCAATTTATTTCCATGACTTCCTGTATTGATACAAATGCTATGGGTTCAGGGAAGGCTTAAGCAGACATGTCTGGTAAACATTTCCCATTTTTCTTTCTCAATTAGATGAGCTGAAATTGCATTACAGACTGCTCTGTTCCCAAGACCCATAAATATATCTAATTCCCAGTGTCTGGAGAAATGCAAAACTGTGCAAGCAGCTGCCCTCCTGACCCCAGCTGGTAATTCTCTCACATCTTCTAGTGAAGCCACATTTTTCCCCGTAGCATTGTTAGCTGAGATCTGAAGGGACTGCCGTAGGTGTCTATTCATTTTATGTGAAATAAGAAGCGGTTGAATTTCTTAAGCCCACTCATATTGTAGTAGTTTGGAGCGTGAATCTGAATAATAAAGCTTCAACTTGGTTCAACAAGCTTATGGTAACTGGGTTTCAAAATTGATTTTGGAGAAATCATTAATTTATCACTCATTCATTCCTTGTCAGGCATATTCTACGAATGTACTGGCTCTCCTTAATGTGACTGCAAAGCAAATTAAATAAACCAAGAAAACTGTATAATTCATTCCTAAACATTTGAGAATGTGCCAAATACTGTGCTTTGTGCTATGCTGGTGATACAAAAAGAAACAAGAACCATGTCTCTATCTGGAGTGGTTGGATAGCCAGTGGAAAAACAAAAAGTTAGGTAAACAATAAAATGTCACTAATCAAAATTTTGGCTCTATTCTAGTAAACATACAAAGTAAGTCTTAGTTAATTTGTTATTTAAAATTCATTTACTTTTCCTCTGCCAATTGTACTAATTTCTATAATTCCCGGTCTTGATGGTGAGCACCCTGGGCAGAGGGCTTGCTTTACTCAGTATTTTTATGTTGTGGCAACTTCAGACTGTCGTAAACTCTACCTGGCAGAACAAAAGCCTGTCCACAGTAGAACTGCTAAGTACATCACGTACTCATTGTAGTTCATTGAAGGTTCTACGAGGGTTTTTAAAACAAGATGGAAGAACAAAATACTAAAGCACAGATTTCTAGAATCACACATCCTGAGACTGAAAGCTGCTTCTATCACATGGTAATCACGTGGCCTTTGGTAAGTCACTTTTCTGTGATTTGGTTTCTTTGGATAGAAAATGTAAATAATGGGACCTATGTCATAGCATATAAAGCATTTAATATTGTCATGGAAAATGGTCTTAGAACATTAGCTGTTATTATTGTCAACACTTTCTGTGGCTGCAGGACCCTGAAACCTGACCTATGTCTAATCAGGCATCCACCTACACAGTAGCTGAAAACCAGAGAGAGTGGCTAAATGCTTTGTTTTATATATGCTGAGATATCTCTAGAAAGTATTAAAAACACTTAGTGTTATTTAAGATAAGAATATGTTCATTTTCACGTAACCAAAAACACACAGTTTTGTGGAACTATAAATTTTTTTCTCAGTCAATCAATGGATAGGAAAAGTTGAGCAGCACAGTGGTGCAGAGTGGGAATCTGTAAAAAAAGGTTCATGAGACATCACATGAAGTGGCTCAGACAGGAGCATGAAGATGCTCCAGTCATCTCCTAGAATATGCTGGGCTCTCAGGAAACAATGAATAAAAATTCACAAAAATCAGTACCATCCCCTAGCAGTTCCTCCTGAAATAGATTATTTTCAACAATATCTTGTTTGATTAAAAATTGAGCAATTTGAACTGGATGTATTCAAGAAATTAAAATGCCAATGCTTCCCATAACTTATCCTAAAAAACATGCTAAGTACATGATTGTGTGCACTATATGAGGGGGGAACCCTCCCAAATAGGATTTACTTATAAAAATGTATTTATTCTTACATGTTTAAACATCAGTCACCTTCAAAGTACTCTCCATTTGTTACAATACACCTATCAAAACGTTTTTCCGCTGCTCAGAACAAGTTTTGAACTTGTCAATTTTCATGCCTTTTAGTGCTTTTGCTGTTTTTTGTTTCACCTCTTCCACATCAGTAAAATGTTTCCCTTTGAGGACTTTTTTCATTGGGGGAAACAAAAGAAAGTCATTCGGGCTAGGATGGGGTGAATAGAGTGGGTGGTGCACAAGGGTCATGTCATTTTTGGTCAAAAACTGCTGAACACTCAGTATGGCATGGGCAGGTGTGCTTTCAAATCATCCATTATGAAAAGGGCAAATGCATTGAAAGAATAAAAAAAAATCACTGAAGCAGAGTGTAGCCTCTCACAACAATTCCAGCTGGATCACTGATACAGGTGGGTTCCTAGAACACTCACCTAGTGGGGGAAGCCTGTACTACAAGGCACCCACCCTCCAAAAGATAATTCCAGTTTGGGGGCACCCCATCATACATAGTGGATGCAAAAATTAATAACGTGTGTTCTCAATAACTTAGAAATGTGAAGAGATGTTACATAAATATGTAGGTGAAAGTAGTGGTTTCCAAAATGAGGAGTTTTAGAGAAGTCTGCAATATATTAATTTATATCTAGAAAATAAAAGTAATTGAAATAAATTATATAAAATATTAAAAATATGTTCTGACACTGGCATTCTCATTTGGTGCATATGTACAACAGCTGCATGTTACACATTATATCTGAGAAGTGGAAGTTCTATAATACAGAGAATTATCAATGATACCATCACATATTCTATGTGCTATTTTCAACAAGTTTGCTGCCATCAATCTAATATCAAAAGGAGTCCCGCCCTGGCTGGTGTAGCTCAGTGGATTGAGCGCGGACTGGGAACCAGAGGGTCCCGGTTCGATTCCCTGTCAGGGCACATGCCTGGGTTGCGGGCTGGGTCCCCAATGAGGGCCATGTGAGAAGTAACCATACATTGCTGTTTCTCTCTCTCTCTGTCTCCTCCCTTCCCCTCTCTCTAAAATAAATAAATAAAATCTTAAAAAAAAAAAATGAGTCCCCAATCTGAATTGTGGAAAGAAGAGAAACTTAATTAAAGTGAACAGTTGGCAAACTAGGGAAACCATAGCTTACTGTGGAAACCAAAAATGCACTTTGCAGAAACAAAGGGGAGGCTGATTTTTATGGAGAAAGTTCCCTCCTTAATTCCCAATTGGTCCATTTTTAATTCAAATGAAGAACCCAAATTTGTATAGTCAGATTTGTTCTGATTGGCCATTATGGAGTCATCCTGATTGGTCATTACAGAGAGTTATCAATGGAGATATAACTGTGCAGTTCTGAATGGATGAGATAGGTCTGAGCCCATTGGTTGAAATACCATACCAGGAACTCCACTATAAGGGTTGACTCAGCCAGCAGGAGCATGGTGCAGTCTTAGCTTTTGCCAAAAATGCACTGTGTTTTTGTTTGGTCTGGGGGGAGGCATCTGTTAGCAGTGACTGCTAAACTCTGGTTATGAATTTGTGCCCAGTTAATCCCAAGAAGTCCTTCTTGGCAGATATATTCCTACTTGAGGTCCACATTATATATATTAATGCATTGTAATATGTATGCATTTTAATATGTATATGCCTATTAAAGCATTTTTGTGAATTATATTTCCTATATTTGTTAAGTGGATTCTCATGAGTGGCACTTCCATAGACATGAAACAGTTTGATCCTGAGGTTTCTGGAAGGTTGTTGCAAGACAGTTGCAGGTTGGGAATAGTGCTAAAATTCCCAGCAAAGCAGCACAAACATGGCAGTACTGTTCCTTCTTCTACTCCTCCTAGAATATTCATCAGACTCATTACAAAGAAGAACAGCAACAATCTAGTAAAATCTGGTAAGAAACAGATTATTTCTAAATAATCCAAAGGATTGCTGGATATACATATTTATATCCAATATTGCTTTGATGAATGAACCTCACCTCAAGTGTATATTAGGTCTTGAACTTTTGTTAATAGTAGTAGTATAGATGTACAATTTGTAAACATAATTTATAACTTTATCAACCTAAGTTTGAGTGTGTACTCTAAACTTATTAGTGATAGAGGTGTGTCGACAATTTTGAGACCACTGGATTTACACATTAGAATTACAGGGGAGGAGTAAAAGAGGGCAGGCTTTATTTTCTTTTTTTTTAAAGGTTTATTTTTATTTATTTTTAGAGAGAGGGGAAGGGAGGGAGAAAGAGAGGGAGAGAAACAGCAATGTATGGTTGCCTCTCACATGGCCCTCACAGGAACCTGGCCCGCAACCCAGGCATGTGCCCTGACTGGGAATCGAACCAGGACCCTCTGGTTCCCAGTCCGCGCTCAATCCACTGAGCTACACCAGCCAGGGCTTTATTTTCAATATTCTCTTAAACTACCTTAATTTTGATACAGTTTCAAACAACGTTCCTGTCTCAGTCCACCGGACCCTGTTTGCACATCTGTATTGTGGAAAGTTTTTGTGTCGTAAGCGTGGAAGGACTACTCCATCACACTTCACTCAAGTAAAAATACATTTTACTTCTTAGAGATGACACATTACTCTTAATCATGGTGTTTTTCTCATTGAACTGTTGACACTGCTATTGTCAGAAGACTGAAAAGGGACTGTCCTTGCAAAATAGAAGTCTGATTTTGTATTTTATTTTTTGTATTAGATCTTAATGTTAATATAAAAAGTCTAGAGGGACTTGGAAAATGTATCTTAAAATTTCTGAATAAAATGATTTCTCTTTAAGAAATAATGGTTTGATAAAATTTTAGTATACTTGTTTTTGAGAGCTTGTGCATCTTATTTGGATCTGGTAATAACACAGGGGCACTCCTGTCCTTTAACTTTGATAGTTTTTATAATTCTTAAAACACCACATGCACATGATCTCGCTGGATTGCACAGTGAGGCAGAGGAAGTTCCAGGCTGTGCAGAGGCTGGGTGAGCGTCTTGCCTGCAGGAGTCCTGGTCTGTGCGCAGGGCCTCCCGGCCTCATGTTCCTCATGTCAGCGATGACAACCACTCTATTGCACCGGATGGTTACAAGAATTAAAACTCCTTATGTTTATGAAGTGCCACTCATTAGAATACACTTAAATATTTTCTCTCCCCCACATGGCCTCGTGGGGCTGGTATTCATGAAGAAAAAATTGTCTACCTACTGGACAGAGTGTGAACAAGACCACAGGGAGAATAAAAGTGACTTAGGAATAGGAGCCCAGGATGGGAAATATTTGTATAATGTATTAATTTCAATCTTTTCCCCCTCCCCACTGTGAACAGAATGGACGTTCCTTGTATAAAGTATGGCAATTATACAAAATAAAATTAAAAAGACAAAAATTACCTACCACCTAGAAGCTTTATATTATTAACGTTTTGATGTTTGACCACATTGTGCATAAAAATTGTGTTCTGTCATTTTGTTGAACATTACAATGCATAAATGTAGTCCATTTTATTTCTTTATTTTTTTAAAGATTGTATTTATTTATTTTTAGACAGAAGAGAAGGGAGGGAGAAAGAGAGGGAGAGAAACATCAATGTGTGGTTGCCTCCCATGTGGTCCCCACTGGGGACCTGGCCTGCGACCCAGGCACGTGCCCTGACTGGGAATCGAACCAGCAACCCTTATGTTCGCAGCCTGCACTCAATCCACTGAGCTACACCAGCCAGGGCTAGTCCATTTTGTTTTTTCCTTTTTAAAAATTATTTATTTTATTCTATTACGGCTGTACCAATTTTCTCCCTTTGCCCTCTTCCACTGAACCAACCCCCATCCCCGCTCCCTCAGTCAATCTCCACACCATTGTCCTTGCCTGTAGGTCATTCATACATGTTCTTTAACTAATCACTTCCCCTTCTTTCCCCCACTATCCCTCTCCCACCTCCCCTCTGGTCATTGTCAGTCTGTTCCATGTTTCCATGCCTCTAGCTTAGTTTATTAATCAATTTTTTAAGTCTTTATAATCCTAATTTTTCAACTGCATAATATTTATCATGCAGACATAACATGTTATATCAAACTTACACAGTTTGAATTGCTATTTTTCACAATTTTAAATACCAGTAGAATGTCCATTTTGTGCCCAAGGTTTTTCCCTCTTTTTCCAAATTTTTAAAAAAATCATTTCCCAGAAATGGAATTACTGGTTTAAGGATATGGACATCAGCCACAAACTTTCAAACTTATGGGATATGGAAATGTCCTCTTTAGTTTCAAATACAAGTATTTCAAGAAAGATATGAGTCCATATTTTAGCACTTTAACTGGATTTATCATATTCACAGACGATTTTAATGTTAATCATCTTTAAGGCAAATTTTTTTCCTATTTATTAAAAAAAAAACCCTCTTCTAAAATACAAATAATCATCATCAGGCAAGAAGATCACTTTATTCTGACTTTCCGTAACTAAATAAGTATTCTGTACATGCAGAGAGAGAATATGTCAGCTGAAATTTAATAGAAATTACAATTATCCTTATGTAGTTAGTTCATAATATTAAATATTTCTCTATTGTGTAAGTTTTAGTAAATTAGTTATGATTTGAATACAGAATAAGGCAGATATTTTAGTAGACTTTACATTAGAAATTGTAATGGTGAAAAGTAAAAGGAATAGTTTTACTTTAGCAAGAGTGTTGCTGGAATGGGCATTTAGGCCCATTCAAAATAGGAAACAGGATTATACAGCTAGTTAATGGCAGAATAGCATCTGAAAACAAAGACTTCAAAACTGTGTATTATCCCTGAGAGAATATGTGTTTTTTTTTTTTTAAATCCAGTTTTCCCTCTTACTAGATAATAAAATGTTAAATGCCAAGAACTTGGGCATAGCAAGCACTGCTTTAAGACTTAATGTGCATATTCAGTCTTCTAAACAAACTTAACGGGTAGAAACCATTTTCACCTCTTCCTACTTTACAGCACAGAAAACTGAAGCACAGAGAGAACTCTCGGGGGCTATCACACAGCTGGTAGGTGGTAAAGACAGGACTGAAATCCAGGTAGTCTGTCTCCAGGCCTCAACTCCTGACCATTATGCTGATTTCTTGCATGTTACTTATCATATTGGAGCTTTCATTTGCTCACTTGTAAAATAGAGATAATAATAATATATGCTGTATCTGTGTCAGGTATTTGTTTTGAGTGTTACCAATGGAAATATAATTAAAAATGCTTTCTACACCATTTTGCTATAAAATGTTAGTTATTGCTGTTTATCTTTTTTAGCATAATCAATAAAATACACGTTTTTCTTTTTTTATTGTTGTTCAACTACAATTGTTCTTATTTCCCCCCCATTACTCTCCCTCACCCTACCCATTGCCACTTCACACATTCAATCATCCCCTGCACCCCAACCTCCACTGTCGTCTTTGTCCACGGGTCCTTTATACATGTTCCTTGACAACGCTTCTCCTTCTTTCCCCAGTTATTCCCTCTCCCTCCCCTCCGGTTACTGTCAATTTGTTGTTTATTTTCATGTCCCTGGCTCTATTTTGCTCACTTGCTTTTTGTGTTGATTAGGCTCCATTTGTAGGTGAGATCATATGGTATTTGTCTTTTACCGCCTGGCTTATTTCATTTAGCATAATGCTCTCCAGTTTCATCCATGCTGTGGTGAAAGGTAGGAGTTCCTCCTTTCTTTTTGCTGTACAGTATTCCATTGTGTAAATGTGCCAGTTTTTTGATCTACTCTTTTACTGATGGGCACTTAGAGATACCACTTCACACTGGTCAGAATGGCCATTATAAACAAATCAACAAACAACAAATATTGGTGAGGTTGTGGAGAAAAGGGAATTCTAGTACACTGTTGGAGGGAATGAAGACTGGTGCAGCCACTGTGGAAAACAGTATGGAATTTCCTCAGAAAACTAAAAATGGAACTGCCTTTTGACACAGCAATTCCACTGCTAGGATTATATGCTTAAGAATCTTGAAACACCAATTCAAAAGAACCTATGCATCCCATTGTTCATAGCAGCTGTTTAACTTTTTAATTATTAAAATTAACAATGGATCTATCCCAAATCACCAATTTCTCTTTTTCAGAAACTAGTAAGGTATGCTCTGATTGGAAGAGTTGTTTTTTTGCTTCTGTTGATTCTCTTTGCTTTCCCTGACAGTGTTTATCAGCTGAAGATAGCCAGATATCGGCCTTAGAGGTGGAGGAAGCTTAGGAGATACCTAGGTAACGTAAACCGTTCATTTTACCAAGGAGGAGCTGAAACCTGCAGTAGCTAACATGAGTCAGACATCATGAGTAACTGGAAAAATTCAAACACCTAAGTCTTACTGCCTGCAGACAACAGCCTCCTACCAGGTTGCTCCAGCTTTTCTCTGGGAAATAAGTTGCTGCCTAGGCCTACCCCACTGTTAACATTTGAGCCTGTTTCTCAGGACTCTAAAGATTTTGGTACTATAAGTTTTAGGTCCTCAGAAACCTTTTAGAAACATGCCAACTGGGATTACAGGTCATTGTGTGAGACGCAGCACTGTGGCTTTCAGTCTCCTCTCCAGAAGCTTCTCTGGTTGGGGTAGACTGTGACGGTGCAAATAGGAGGTAGCCTCAAAGCAGGTATAAGAAAGCCCATCCAGGTTAGCTCTCATTTCAGTTCCCGGTTTAAGCTGCACCTTACAAACCTGCTCTCTGTTCTGAGGGAAACAAGAATTTACTTGATTATCATCTTTAAGTCACACATTTAAGTCTCTCTCTATATATTTTATATAGTGAAAATGAACTATATAATTATAAAAGTACATGGAAGAAAAAAGTAAAACAGAAATAAGGTGCAGAAATATTATAAAATAGATTACAGTCTAGTGTCCAACAATTTAACAGTATCAATGTTTTGTGGGATTTTACTAAAAGTCTGTGATCAGGTGTAATATAAAACAAACTGTCAATGAATAAAGACAGACTGATAGTAATTTCCGTTAATATTATGCAGCCAAATCCCCATATTATCTGCTAGCTGAATTAACACAGCATATTGTTGTGAAGAAAGATCACACCAACATGTATGGTGTGCTGAGGTACCTCAGATCTCCGGTGTGTTAGGATGGCTTTTCATCTCTAAGCCTCATTGTTCCTGAACTGGGTCCCTGAGCACCAAAGCCGCAGTCCCAAACCCCGGAAACCCCTTCAAATGGACTCAGGCAGTCTTTCTTAAAAACTCTGTGGAAATCCAGGTAAACAACAGGAGACTGACTTGTTTAAATAATAATTTTACCACCTTATGGGCTCTGAAACTTTCTATGCTTTCATAAACCAGTATATGAACTACCCTTCTAATTTTTCTTGAGAAGTGTTAGATTACAAAAAAAAATTGGACCAATTCAATTAAAAAATTCAAAATATATTATGCTGAGAATACTGTTGGAAAACAGACCAGTCCTGCAAACACTACGGAGAGGGCGGTTGGGCAGGAGACGGTCCTTCCCACTTTCAGAACTAAGATGGTGAAGTTTCAGGCCAACCTCACTGTAGAGGGAAAGACTGCCAAATTTCTGGACAAACAACTTATCCAGTTCTGAAACTGTTTCCCCATTAGAATCATATGCTCTAAATTCTGAGGTCAACTTAATTGGTGTGGCAAATGTGATGGGTGGTGTCTGCGACCACCATGCGTTTAATTAGGGGATGTAGCCTCAGAAATGCCTCCTGCTCCTGTAGGTGTCCTGTAGGTGGTCAGTCAGCTCTGGAGACGACTGCTACACCCTCGAGGGCCCAGGGAGCCCTCTGGGACTCAAGGGCACTCCAGGCTCCAGTGCAGTCCTTATTTCCCCTCGTGTCTACGGGTGGTGGCTTGGGACCTGCTATTCCTGAAGCTTTGGAGTTAGACATCAAAAACAGAGTGAGCAGGAGGAACAGAGACCATAGGCTAGGGCTAAGACAACCAGAGCATACAGATTTATTTACAAGGACACGGAGTTTAAAAGCAAGAAAATAGCAAGAACCTGTCTCAGCCTCTTCCTCTTAAGTCAGCCAAACTCAGAGTAAGGATGAAATAATGCATTCACAAATGGACCCAGGAGAAGACATGGCATGGAACTGGCATTGCTAAGTCAGTGTGGAGTAAAGGGAGGAGCTTAGTGTAACTGAGCAGAGACCTTACCTTTCAGTCAGCAGCCTCCTAGGATTGTATCACCTCCTGTATGAATCTGCTAAACTTTCTATTCTTGTCAAGCTTGGATAGCATTGCTTCCCTTCATATAGGTGTTCCTATGTCACCTTTGATCTTGTCATATATGTGCTGTGGTTGATTGTGGTTCTTTCTTGGTAATTTTAATTTGAAAGCATGTCAAAAGCACAGTCTTTCTTTCCCCTTCCCAGGCTCTCTCACTTGGCCTATTTTTCTAATAGTTCCTCCTCTTCCCACTTTTCTTTCTTCCTCCCACTTTTGTTTGTATTCATGTGGTTGAGAATTCTTGGTGAGAGGTTGGACAGAGTAACTCTGTCTTCACAGTGAGGGATAAGGACAAAAAAAAAAGTCCATGGATCTTGTGCCCTCCTTATCCTCATGCCCACCCCGTTGAGCCCCTCCCAGAACATTCTACCCACACCACACTATGTCCTAAGCACAGTTTCCTGCAGAGATGGTGGGTGAGGAAGGGGATACTGCAGAGTGTCTGCACTCTTTCTCAGACCTAAAGGATTCTTCCTTTTTGCTGGCATTTTGTAGACCTCTCTGAAGGCCGTGCAAGTTGCCCTGGATTTAAGACAAAATTTAAGTCTGTAAGTTTGGCTGAGGATCAGCAAGTACAGGTGCTTACAGGTATCAAGAGCATCAGAAATTTTGGGGCATTCCACAAAGTTATGGGCTCAGACTAGCTGTAGATGAAGTGTACCATAGGTCTGCTCAGGGAACCCTTAAAATATGGTTGGTAAATCCGTACTAGGTCATTACTGATGTCGTATCCCAGAAAAGGGTATCTTGATGGCTTAAAGTGCTATAGGACATTATGGCAAGTATGAATCCAGTTTCCCCTTCCCTCCAATGTTTACCCTTGGTATTCCTTCCAGAGGAGGAGCCCAGGTGATCTATAGTTCACCTTCTACTCTCTGAGACTTCTTTCTAGAGCATCCCAGGGACCAAGAGGCAGCTCCTTCCTGAAGTACCTGCCACCTGCTTTGTCCCAAGGGGGAAGAAAGACACCAAGAGAGAGATAGCCACCCTCTCCTGATTGACCCACACCCTCAGGAGCCTCCTAGGAAGTCCCTTCTCAACAGTTTCAAGGCAAAAGTGGACAAGAGATTGAGAGTAGGACCCAGTCACACTAGGATTTAATACCAGCCTCCTACAGGTTTGCCTGTACTGTGAAGAGTTGATGTTTATTTAATGTTTGATAAAATCTACCAGTGGAACTCTCTTGACCTAGAGCTTTCTTCATAAGAATGTTGTTAATTGCCCACAGGATTTCTTAACAGATAGTGCTGTTAAGGTTTTCTATTTCTTTTTCTGTTAATTTTGCTTGTTGTGGCCTTCATGGCATTTATAAATCTCTTCTAAGTTTTTAAATGTATTTCCATAAAGTTTTATGTTATTCCCTCATTGTCTGTTTAATATCTATAAGATCTTTGTGGCCTTGACTGGTGCAGCTCAGTGGATTGAGTGTGGGCCTGTGAACCAAAAGGTCGCTGATTCAATTCCCAGTCAGGGCACATGCCTGGGTTGTGAGTCAGATCCCCCGTGGGGGCCATGTGAGGGGCAACCACACAGTGATGTTTCCCTCCGTCTCTTTCTCTGTCCCTTTCCCTCTTTCTAAAAAATAGATTTAAAAAATTGTTTTAAAGAATTCTTATTAAAAAAAATCTTTGTGATATCTACTTTTTATTGAGAGTAATAATGTGCTTCTCTTTTTCTCATTTTTTAGTCAGCTTCTCTAAATGTTTATTAATTTTATTGGTCTTTTTGAAGACTTAAAATGACAAACTTTTGATTTTATTTATTTTCTCTATTTGTCCACATTGTATTTTATTGATTTTTCACTCAAGTTTTAGCATTTCCTGTCTTTTGCTTGTTTTGGGCTTAGTAATTCTTCTTTTCTTAATTTATTAAGGTAGCATCACAGATAATTGATTTAAAAATTTTCTTTTCTGTTATATCCATTTAAAGCCGTAAACTTATATTTAAACACTGCTTTTTGTCGCATCCCACAAATGTTAATATGTTGTATTGCCATTACCATTCAGCTCAAAATATTTTCTAATGTACTTATAATTTGTTCTTTGACCCATGGATTACTTAAAAACCTATTGCTCAATGTTGAAATGTTTGAACCTTTTCTGATATATTCTCAAAATTTAATTAGTTATGGTCACACTACAGACTCTGTACCATTTTAATCATTTGAGATTTATTGGCACTTGTTTCATAGACATTAATATTTTTCAAAGACTCGAGGGAGAAAAATATTATCTTACTTATGGTAAGGGTTGAGACCACTGGGCTGGATCTTCTTTGAGGTCCTTCCTAGTCTAATTATATATGATTCTGTGCTTCCTTTTCTTAGAAAGATTTTTTTAATAAAAGTGTTTTAGACTGATAAATGGTTTAAAAACCCGACTTACTCATGGGCAGGCTCTGACCCAACAGAAACACCCCCTGTCACCCCTAATTTCTAAGAAGCCCCTTGGTGCAGAATATCAGCTATCCCTTAGAAAAGGCTTGGAGTGATTTGCTCCAGGCATGCATGACAGGTTCCAGTTATTGCAATTCATATCTTTTCCTGTGCTGACTCATTTGTAAGATATGTTCAAACAAGAGACAGAAACCAATTCCACTAACAGAGTTCCTACACTGCTAAAATGCAGCTTGTGCTATTAATTTAAAAAGAGCACTTACTGAGTTTGATTAACTTAGCAGCCTCACAGAGTGACAGATCATCCAGAGAATATATTAATTGAGTGTATCATATAGTCTAGGGAAGAAACACCCATGCTATTCAAAACTTGGTGTCAAAATGACTTCTACTTTCAAGTCATAAACCAAGGCACTGGAGGAAGATGTTATGTATATAGACCAAACCCACCTCAGACACATGTAATGTGCATTTCTTCTTTGCTTGCATTATTTTGAAGTTAATTCTGCTGAAGTATCTGTCTCAGCAGGGAAGCTTTTGACAGTCCCAGGGCGGCCCTCCTTTACACTGCTAGTCAAAGACAGAATGTGGGGAGGAAATTTCACCTGAGTGTCTAGATTTGTGCCAGATGACTCTTCAGGTCCTGCTCAATGGGAAGCTCTGTGATTCCTGCAATGACTATGAGTTATTTCACGGTGATGATTTGCTTGGCTGCAGAAGATTAAAAAATGATAGGCGGAAGAGGTGTTGGTCAAAAAAAAAGTGTCTGGTTCTTTTTGTTTGTTTTTTCATAGTTCTAGGCACAGTTCAACATTTTGTTACATTTTCTTTCCTTTAATTTGGACATAAATCCTGCAAAGTAAATAATAAGGTATGCATGTTTATAGATAATGAAATCAAAGCTCAAAAAAAAATTAACTTGCCTCTAAGATCTGTATTTTCCGTATTGCTCTAAAAATAAAACCTATGATTCTTGGGAACTTTTGATCTCTTAGTGGCCACAGGGTTCTCTGAGCTGAAGATTCTCCCTAACCCCCTTTTATACTTTGTACCACCCCAAATTTTTAAATTTTAGTTCTGAGATTTCTTCCAGACTGAGTGACTATTTATAGAGAAAACACTTTATAAAAGTTTCATTCTCTCTAGATAACACCTGCCCTGTTACCCAATAATTTCATTTCAGTTAAGATTTTAGTGGCTGCCTTTCACATACATGAATGACACACAATGACAGAGAAATTGCTCAGTGAATTCACTGAGTGAGGTAGGAAGTTATGCTGCACACAGAAAAAACAGGTAATGTACATAGTGATGAGAGGAAGATTTATATGTTTTAATAATTACATCCTTAGAAAGAAAATACAATTAAAAAAATTTCAATTTCTGATTAGTTGGTTTTTATTTTATCTGGAGAAAAATTTAAGTGGTTTGATCTAGAAATGTTTGTTAATTCAAGAATGACTGGGGATGGTTTTTCAAATGAAGAATGTTGCCTACATTTAACCTCAAAATAAAACAAAACAAAAACAAAATAAACCAAAAAGTTTTAATGGCTAAAAATAGCTTAATGGATTATATTCCTTGGTAACATTTCAGGTTAATAGAGTTTTAGTGACTCCAAACAAAATAATTAGTAATGTGGAAATTTCAGATTGCCAAACATGGCTTGAAGGGAGATATAGTCGGAGAAATATAGGCTTGGGCAAGGACACTTTGAAATGCCAGAATTAGGGGCAGACCAAGGAGAAGACCAAGTCCAAATAGGACAGGGCTTGGGGAGATGGACTGAGCCGCATGTGCATTTTATAAAATGCACGTTTTGCTCAGGTCCAGTTTAGATAATGAATGATATGGTGGCGATGGGGGAAGGGTGTAGTGTAGGGCAGGAAAGACCATACCATGTCACATGATGGAGATAACTAGGACGTCTTTTAGCAGAAAATAGTTCAAGTGCATCAGGTAGGACAATGGAACCTGTTTCCAATTTCTAAGATATTAGGGCTGAGGCTGAGCCTGATGGTGATACTTCTGGTGATGTTACAGAACGGACCCCTGGTGGGGGGGAACAAACTATCACTGAATGGACCACTCCTTTTCCCGGGGTCTCTCTGTACTAGGTTCACCTTGCCTGCTGCCAAGGGATTATAGCTCTCAATGTCAGAGACTGGTGAAAAGGAAAGGAATTATTTATTCAACAGTTATACAGACTTAAGAGTAATGACTTAATGTCTTCATTAAAATCCAAAAGTCCCTTAGAATACCCACGAATGCACACAGTCCTTCCTTCCCTCGTCTGCCCAGTCTGGGGTACAATATCTCAGGAAAAGAAATAGAAGTCCATGGCTCTGGTAGCCCCCGGTTCTTCCTAGTAATCTGTGCTTGGTTGGCAGGCCTCTCTTAGTTCCCAGCACCATCAGCTGTGTCACCACAGTGATCTCCAGATCTTAATCTAAAAGCACGTGGCACCTTCTCCTGGCCCACCAGCAAAAGTCCTTTCATCTCTTTTCTTTCCTGCAAGGTCTCTCCTGCTTCCTAAGCCACATGGCAAAAGGGAAACCCAAATCCGTGTGGTTCCAACTCTCGCCAAAGCTGCGTGGTCCTTCCTTCTTTTCATGACTGCCATGCCTAGATTTAAATCCCAGCATCAATCTTCCTCTGCAGCCCCATTTCCAGCTCCTCCCACAATCAGCTACACCTGCCAGCATTCTGTATTTTTCCAGCTTTCCTGGGCTACCATAGTAATTCTGGGCAGGCATGGCCCTGTGGCATGGAGCGAATCATCTCCAAGCTTTCACGTAGTTGCTGTAACCAAGAGGAGCTGCTTCCCAGTTACATCCTGGGTGGAAATCACTCCCATCTCCCTGGCTCAAAGCACAGCCACAGCCATTTAACATATCCATGAAACCAGTTAAAGATTATAGATCTGTCAAATGACCTGAGGTTAGTTGCAAAACTGTTGCAATGGCCCTGCTCCATGGGTCCCACCCCCCATTCAGACTTGTCGGGGTAAGGACATCCTATATTTTTTCAATATTTCCTGGACACCCTGAGTTCTGAATCCCATTACAAATCCCTATTGGGGGGGGGGCGCTGGCTGTACCCTGTTACAGTGATAGTCAAGAGAAGCCAGGAATTAAGGTTTGATTGGGCCTGCAGGTTGCTCATGAAAACCCATGGTGGAATTGATCTCCATGTTCAAGTAGCCATATTCCTGGATACAGAAGCTGATCACTAAATTGGGCTGGTCTTCAGCTACCAAATGCGCATTCCATGTGCCTACATGAGTAGAAGATGAAGATGAACCTCTATAGCTTGTTTAACTCCTTGAATTTTGTGTGCAACTACACCATTGAATATTTATGTTTTTTGTAAAGTGTTATATTTATTTCTAAATTGTTCATTTTGACTTATTTTGGTAGTGACTGACATAATGTTTTATTTTCCTTTAAAATGATATCTCATGTAATCTTCCCAAGTACAAATACTTGTCAGAATTGCCCTTGTTTCTTTTATGTATAGTAATTACCAGTTGCTTAAAAATTGTCCCTTCTGAGTGGGACATCAGATAATATTGAAAGGAGTAGAGCACACCTAATGCTGTCTATAAATATGGCTTTCTATGATTGCTCTAGGGTATCTGATATAGTTAATGGATGCTTTTAAGCATTGTCTTGTTCTAGGGTAGTGGTCCTCACATTTAGTGTGCATGCAGTTACCTAGAGAAATTAAAAATAAAATTTCTGACCCTGCCTCCAGATTTCCTGGTTCATTTTCTGGGGTGGGGCATATCTAATACGTTTCCAAGTGATGCCACGAGGCCTGTCTGGGAGAAGTCCACCCATCGTTAATATAATGAGGATGGTTTGTGTGATATTGATGTAACCTGGCAGCCATGGAGAGTTTACTGGAATGTGCATGCATGAACAATGATGACTTCACTACCCTAGTCACTGGAGGTGGTAGACACCATTGAGTGAGCATGTGTACTATGTGGCCATTGCATTCAAAATGACTGAGCAAATAGAGCAACAAATCTGCTTCAAATTTTGTGTTAAGCTTGAACATTCCTCTACGGACACTATTCAGATGATTCAGAAGGCCACAGCTATGGGCAACTGGTGATTGGTGGCTTCATCAAGACAATGCACCCATTCATGCATCACGTCTCATGCAGTTTTTTGGCAAAACATCAAATCACCCAGGTGAGTCATCTGTCCTACAGCCCAGATTTGGCGCCCTGTGACTTCTGGCTTTTCCCAAAGCTAAAATCACCTTTGAGGGGGAAGAGATTTCAGACCATAGATGAGATTCAGGAAAATGTGTTGGGGTAGCTGATGATGATTGGGAGAACTGTGTGAAGTCCTAAAGTTCCTACTTCGAAGAGGACTGAGGTGTCGTCGTATGTACAGTGTTTCTTATATCTTGTATCTTCTTCAATAAAAGTCTCTATTTTTCATATTACATAGCTGGACACCTTGGGGGCAGACCTCGTAATACTGATGGTTGGGGGATCTCACTTAGAGAACCACTGCTCTAGGAAAAAATCTCAGCATATGAGAAGATGGAAAAAACTTGAGTTTGTAAAGACAGTGGCTCAAAATCTGACGTGGAAGCTCCTTGGGTTTCCTCTTTTAAGTTATGTATTTTATTATTGTCATTATTACTGATGCAAGTAATTGTTATCTCACTGAAGTAGATGGCTTACCCTTTACTGGACTATAGAGATAGGTGATTAATTGTTAACTCAGTCTGAAGCATTCAGTGCTATTAGCAAATGCCATCCCCATTCCTCACTAACCTGCATTTATGACAATCTCTTCTAGATAGAAGTAATCATCAGTAATATATGACCAACATTAATTAAAGTTATGGTTGTAACTTAGAATGGGTGGTATTACGTTCAGCCAGATGTAACTATCTCTACTAATTCTACTGAGTGGCATGAGTGCAGGTAGGGGATTAACCACAAATAACTTCTCTGATTTCCCTGCAGCCCCTTTGCCTCCCTGTGTCACTGTTTACCTCCCAACATCACTATACACCCAGCTGTATCAGTGTACTCTGCCTACACTATAACAAAACACAATAGACTGGGTGGCTTAAAGAACAGAAATTTATTTCTGACTGTTTTGGTGGCTGGAAGTCCAAGATCAAGGTGCCAGCGTAGTTGGCTTCATTTTGAGCTCTTTTCTTGACTTGTAGGCAGCTGCTATCTCTTTGTCTTCTTCTGGTAGAGAGAGTAAGTGAGCAAACTCTCTGGTGTCTTTTCTTATAAAGGCATGAAATCTTTATGAGGATCTCACCATCCTGACCTAATAACTTTACAGAATACCATTATATTAGGGGCTAGGACTTCAGCATATGGATCTTGGGATGAACACAAACATTCAGGACATAGCACCATTTCAATTATCACCAGGGCCAAAAAAGTCACACATTTGGATTAGGTAAAGCAAAGTGTCAGCCTGTGGTAGTGTAACGTCTGAGTTATATAAACTTTAAAGAATGCAATATGACATGCAGTAACCAGTGCTACATCAATCCAGTAAGCATGTCAACTGGACTGAAGCACAGAAATGGGCATACCATGGACTTGAAAGCATCTATGAAATAGGTGAACCATCTTTCACTTACCTCAATTACATTATTGATCTCTTTACTGTTTCTATTCTTTCCTGGATACAATAATCACCTACTCCCAGATCATGGAGTCAGAATAAGTATATTTTATTACTTTCTTTCCTGTATTTCTAATTGCTGAGTTTATTCAATCTTCTGGGACTTTTAATTTGCCCTCATGTTATAGATTATATATATCAACTAAGAAAATAAAAATGAGATAGGGAATGACAAAATACTTAGTTGTGTCTCAAATTAAACACTTAAGTTATTTTTATGAATTGGTTGGGGTATAATTGAAAATTTGACTCTGCCCCAGAAGCTCCAATTGACTTCAGTCTGGTTATGAGGTTTTACATGCTTTGTGGAATGTTCTCATAGAATGGGGATTTACTATATATTTCCGGAACTTTTCCAAAATACTACTTAACCTTGAGTTTCAATATGTTATTGATAAATGCAGCTTCAAAAGTTCTTAAATATTAGTGCTTAAGAACTAGATAAGCTGTTGTCCATTGGGCAAATTATAATGTAAATTGGTTGTCTGGGGGAGTTTTCTAGTAGCGTCTGTGGATGTAATAAATGAAAAGATCCCTACCTTCTTTTTTAGAAAACCCTTTAGCCTGGTATTTGGAAAACATGAGAAGATATTTCTCCCTTTGCTTATTTGATGTAAGACATCATGTTTCTAATATTGTGATTCTCAGTGAAATGTGGTTTGCAAATGTCAGGTAATACAGGTGAGGGAATCTAATATGTATTGAAAACGTATCTGCCCATTACTGGGCTGGGTTCCTTTATATGTGCTATTTCATGCAACTCTTACTAACTTTATGAGACAAGAACCATTGTTCCAATTTTTATAGGTTAAAAATTGAGGTTCAGAGAAGTTAGTAAATCAGGACAAATTATAGCCAAGGTAACTAGCAGACAAAGATAGCAAATGCAAGTGTTTTTTAATTTGAAGCTAAAGAGATTTCCATTGCACAGTGGTCCTAAAAACTGGACACGCATAGGAATACCTAAATAGGTTTTAATTTTTATTTATATTTATGTATTGTTTTGAGAGAGAGATTGATTTGTTGTTCCACTTATTTATGCATTCATTGGTTGATTCTAGTATGTGCCATGATGAGGATTGAACCCGAAACCTTGGTGTATTGGGACAGCGCTCTAATCAATTGAGCTACCTGGCCAGGGACCCTAAGTAGCTTTTTAAAAGTAATGACCAGTTCCCAGGCTCTGGTGTTGAGAACACAGAACAGCCATATGCAAAAGAATAAAAATTGACCATACCCTTATGCCATACAAAAATACTAACTCAAAGTGGACTAAAGACTTGAATGTAAGATCTGAAACCATAAAACTCCTAGAAGAAAACATAGGCAGTTATCTCCTTGACATAGTTTGACAAAGATTTTTTTGGATCTTATATCAAAAGCATAAGTAACAAAAGCAAAAGTAAACAAGTGAGACTATATCAAAATATAAAGGTTTTATACAGCAAAGGACACCATAAACAAAATAAAAAGGCAATGTACCAAATGGAAGAAAATATTTGCAAATTATATATCTGATAAGGAGCTAATATTCAAAATACATTAAAAAACATGAAACTCAACAGCAAAAGACTACAACAACACAACGATTCAATTAAAAAGTGAGCAGAAGGTGTGAACAAACATTTTTCTAAAGAAGACACACAGATGGCCAAAAGGTACATGACAAAATGTTCTATATTATTAATTATTAGGGAAAAGAAAATAAAAACGACAATGAAATATCCCCTCACACTGTTGGAATGCCTAGTGTCAAAAAGACAAGAAGTAACAAGTATTGGTGAGGATGTGGAGAAAAGGGAATATTATGTGATAGTCACTATGAAATAAAAATATGGTGGATCTTTAAAAAATGAAAAATAGCACTATCACATGACCTAGCAATCCCTCAAATGGGTATTGACCTGAAAAAAAAATTGTAAACATTTATTTATAAGGATATGTGCACCCCTTGGTTCATTGCAACATTGTTTGTAATAGCCAAGATAAGGAATCAACCTAAGTGTCCATCAATGGATGAATGGGTACAAATGGTGCATATTATGGAGGTTAATTGTTAAAAAATAATAATACTTTTTCTCCCACCTTCTAAATTCTTCTAGCTGGGCTAATACTCAAATTAATAGAGACAGATTAACAACAGAAAACATTTTTTGCCTCATTCTTTATTTTATCATATTAAATTTATTTTCCAATTTCAGTTTACATTGAGTATTATTTTTAGATTTAGGTGTACAGCATAGTTAGAAAAGCATATATTTTACAAGGTGTTCCCCACAATATTTCCTATACCCATCTTCACCCTACAGTTATTATAATATTATTGACTATATTCCCTATACTGTACTGTACATTCCCATGACTATTTTGTAAATACTGATTTGGACTTCTTCATCCCTTGACTTGTTTCACCCAATCGCCTAACTCCCTTGCCCTCTGGCAACCAACAGTTTGTTGTCTGTATCCATGAGTTTGTTTCTCTTGTGTTTGATCATTATATTCTTTAGATTCCACATATATATGACAATATATGGTATTTTGTCTTTCTCTGACTGGCTTATTTTACTCAGCATAATGCCATCTAGTTTCATCTATACTATTGCAAAAGGCTAAGATTTTATTCATTTTTTTATAGCTGAGTAATTTTCCTATATATATATATATATGAACAATTTATTTTACCTACTGTCTCTTGATGGGCACATTGGGAATTCATAGATGTGGGGAATTCACATAAGCATGAAAATTCCACAGGCAGTGAGGCAACACTGAGTATATATGACATTTTGGACAAAGGAAACAAAGGAGGAAAAGGGTGTTAGATTTCAGAAGTAAGAATTGGCCATTTACAGGTAGCTGAAGGAGAGAGAAACAAATGGCAAGCAAATTCTTGCCAGGCAAACCAGAAACAATAGGGCACAGGGGTTATCTAGCCATCGGGCAGGCCCCTGACTGAAACCCTTCTATTTACTACACCTAATTCAAATTGAGCTAAGGCAAACATTCTAGGATTTCCTCCCTAAAGGAAGTTTTTCTGTCTGCCACCTCTTAGGCAGGAAAGGGTGGAGGATCGAAGGTTCTTTCCAAGTCTTTTGTTTCTTAATAACCAGCTTAAAATCAATATCCCAAAAGGTAGTTAGGGGTGGCAAAACTTTGGTTCCGTTCTGTGAGTACAATGGAATATTATTCAGCTATAAAAAAAAATCAAATCTTGCTATTTGTGATGACATCAGTGGACCTTGAAGTCATTATGCAAAGTAAAATAAGACAGAGAACAGAGAAACACAGACACCCTATGATCTCTCTGTTGTGTGTAATATAGAAACACAAACAAACAAAAAACCCCAAATAAGCAAACAAAACAGGATCATAGGTAGAGATAATAGATTAGTGGTTGACAGAGGGGTGGGGGTAGGAGAGATGGCAGAAGGCAGTCAACTAATTAAGAAGAAAACATACTAAGTTTCAAAGTACTATATCAATGCTATTGTAAAGTAAATGCCTTTCTGTTGAAAAAGGACATACATACACTTAAAAATTTTACCTAGGATTCACCTTGCTTATTTCTGGTTTTATGTCTGATTTTACATTGCTTACACCAGAAAGAAACTGCAAACTGTAACAATTTATAACTTACTAAGACTTTTACATACAATAATCTCACTCCTTTAAATGACTGAGGGAAATTGATAGAATAGCTTTATTATCTTCATGTTTTAGATAAGTTATCTGGGTTTTAGGAAAGAAATATAGCTCAAGGAAGAAAAAAACCACAATACTGCCTCTCCTTCTGGCCTCTTGGCTATTGTGGAGCTTACACCATATGGACATGGACTTGCCTTTTAAAATTAAAAGTCCTGTAGACATGCAAAGGAAAATCAGAAATATTGTCACTATTTGAGCTGGATCTTGCAGAATAAGCAGGAATTGGAAAAAAAATAAACTAAAAAATAAAAAATGACCAATGACTTGGCTCCAGCCTCAGCAGTTCTGACTGATTGGCCTGGAGTGGTGCCTAAACACACTGGCTTACGTTCAGCGGGTTCTAATGTGCATCTGCCTGCAATCCAGGGTCCCCCAGCCCGCTTCTTTAGGAAGAAGAGCATCATTTAATTTAACACTAGAAGCTGGTGAGAATTTCAAAAGCATATTAGTTTTTAGAAACTTAGAAATGGGCTTGAGGCAAAGAAAGACATTCTATCGTTGGTTGCTGGTCACCAGCTTCATAACTGGAGCTCCAGGTCACCCAAAGCTGCCCCGTAACGAGCGAGAGGTGCCAGAGGACAAAGGGAGAACTTCTCCATCTTTAAACAAGTGAGAAAGCAGTTCCTATGGGAGACACATGGGCTTAGAATCTGAATTAGGAAGTGGAAATACAAATTTTGTGTTTTGAACAAAACTAACTGGAACATACATATGGATTATAAAACATTTTCACATAGTTACTTTGAAATAAAGTAATGTACATAAATGGACTTTGTAAATTACAAGATATACTGAAGATGAATGTAAGCTAATTTATTTTATGAATCACGAAACATTAATAAAAATAACTTTCACTTTTCCACAACATTTTCTGAGTCCTCTTAATCATCCTATTACTAACTATTGTTTTTTAAGAAAGCAGTCGAGTATTCAGGAAGGAAGCATATTTGAATCTGTGAAGGGCAAAACTAGAAAGTACAAAGTTGTGGTTCCTGATAAAGTCTCCTCAAGTTAATACCTATAATAACTTGTCCAAATGTAACATGAGTGGAACAAAGTTCAGAGCAGGGTGTACGCTTAGAGGTCCCAGGGCCCCCCACAAGCCTCGCTTGAGGCCTGGGAAAGGCAGCAGCACAGGGGTTTAGTTATTTTTCATATCAATAACAGCAGGCTAGCTTCATAGTCTGCCTGGGCCAGGGAGATGGGCATGACTTTGACCTGTGTGCAGCTGGGAGGCAGCTCTCCTCCACCTCCACATTACAGCACCTGTGCCAGAGCTTGGCGATGGTTCACTCCACACCATGGGGCCATGCCTGCCAGGACTAACTGTGGCAGCCAAGAAAGGGGGAAAATACAGGAGTACTAGCAGGTGTAGCTGATTGTGGGAGGAGTCAGACATGGGGTTACGGAGGAGGATCTAGGCTGGGACTTAAACAAAAAGGCAGCTGCCCTGTGGGACGGGGACAATGCAGAACCCTTGCAGGACCCTGCCGGTCAAGGAGGGTGAAAGGCCACAAGGAAGTGCCATGTGGTTTCGGGCTAAGAACTGGAGATCTCAGTGACACAGCTGTTGGTGCTGGGAACCACAGGAGACCTGCTCAGCTGAACACAGATTAATGGGAGGAACTGGGAGAAGTGAGCCATGGACTTGTGGTTTTTTCTTCTGGAGGGCAGTACTACTGACTGACATGCTCTGAGACTCACCTCACTGGGGAAAGTGGGGAGGGTAGGACTGTGTGCTTGTGGATGTATCTTCGCTTCTAAAGGGAGTGAGATTTAATGGCAGAATTCCACCATTATTTTAAATCTGTATAACTTTTAATTAAATAATTGCTTTCCTTTTTACCAAACTCTGGCATCGAGAGCCACAGTTCTTAATATGGAGGTGGGCATAAAGAACCTAGAGTAACAAAAGGCCTGGGGGTTGAGGGTGGGGGGTGTTACAACTTAAAAATACAACTTAAAATAAGGGTATTGCATGACTAATCTTAATATGACATCTTTTTAACATTAACAATTTTTGTTATATTTCAGACATGGAAAGATAATTTTTCTTACCAACTAAGTATCAAATCATCTAAACAACCCAAAGCAAGACCTTAGAAAATAAGACAATCTAACAGTAATTTATTTGAATTAATCGATGTTTTATTTTAGTTATGTGGGCAGTAAATCCTAGATTTAAATATCTTTGTAATGAGATATTTAAAAAGCAGCAAAGAGAACCCATAAACTGACTAAGCAGTGTGAGCTATGGCGGCAAAGGATGAAATGAAGAAAGGTAAAGGTAAAATGGAATCAGAAGAAACCATTCTATTCAATGGAGTTTGTGGTTCCTCTGATTCAGCAGCAGGTCAAAATGTGTTTTCTCCTAGTACTAATTATTTCCGTGCATCCTCCTCTCCACACTGGTAATTTAATCCAGAGAAAAAAGAATTGAGGCTAAAACTATTGATTCCAGCCTGAATATGCTGATATCATAGCATAAATAATAGAAGAAAAAAATTATTTTAAAACTAGACTTATAAAATAGCTCAAGTTCTTTTAGATAATCTCTGAAACCTTTACCTGCTAAAACAGTCCTTGAAATTCTCTGAAATATAATTCTATTCTTTGTCTTCTTCAGAGCTGTCCATATGGTCTTCATGTCATGCAGTGGATTCAAACCCTTTTATCACCACAGGCAGACTCATGGGGAATTTACTTCTCTGACGACTAGAATACATTTGATAAAACCAACCAAACAAACAAAAAAGCTTCCTGTCCTGGCACTTACCAGAGATGTTTGCATTTTAGGAAGTTGTGCAATCAGCGTGTGGCTGTTTGTTTTCTCTGTCAGCTGCAACCCTGAGCACAACTGTGGGGGGTGGTACAAAATACAAAGAACCCAGCTGTGCGACGAACTTCAGCACACTGCTGCCAGAGAAAGCGCATTTCAGGGAGCATCAATCTTCACAGTGGAGATTATTGCCATCGTCATCAGCCCTGATTTAGCTTGAAATGGGCAAAGAGAAAGAATTGTCATAAAAGTTTTCAAAAAATCTAGTGACTCAGAATTATGCTAGCAAGTGTTTTTTGTGGGGGGTGAGGTGCAAATGGATAAGAAATCAAAATGGCTTGTGTGTTTTTTGATAACAGAAGCTTGATCATCTATCACTACAGATCTTGAAGGTAAACAAGTTGAATGTGGAACTTCACAGAAACTACATTTCTTTAAAATGATCCTGTCACTTTTTTTTCCCTTTTGATTCAAACTGGTCTCACCCAGTCCTCTGACTCACCCACTTCCCTCTCCTTTGCTCCTCTACTCCCTTAAATCATTAAGGCCTCAGTACAAGGGGGTTCTGGTCAGCAGCAAATCATCCTAGGAACAAAGCTTTGGGTCTGTTTGCTACAGACAGATTTTCAGTCAAACTAGAAATGACCTCTAGACCTCCATTGTGTGTCAGATCCAGGCCCACAAAAGCAGAATGACCCAGATGACCACACCTTTGTTAAATCAGACAGAGCAATGTCATCACTGACATCAGGATCAGAGGCGATAATCAACTACCCCTGCCCTAGCCCTGACTAATCAGTAGAGACCAAGGCCCTAACTTCCATGGTTCCCTACCTAACTCTCCCCCAGCAGCCATTGGGAAGCCAGATCAGAGCAACAACTCACTTGTGATGGGTTTGGCACGATTTTCTTAAAAATCTTTTACTTTCTTGGCTGCAAACTCCTGTTTCAGTTTGATTGGGCTTTGATGTGTGCAGGCAAATAAACCCCTTTAGTTTTGTAACAAAAGTTTTGCTTGTGGGCAAGAAAGGAAACAATACTAGGGTTGTAGGTATTTTTTTCTTTTCGAAGTAGTGCTGAGCAAATAAAATTGTTTGAGGGAGAGACAATTTGGTGGATAGCTACGTGGGTGAAAAAAAGTTGGAAACTCTTTAGCAACTTCTTAAGGACAGAAGGGGACGTCCTAAATGTAAAGATTCTAAAAGGTCTGAGGCATAATCACTTCTAGTCTAGGTGAGAAGAACAAATGGAGTCAGAGATTTCTGGTTTGGCGTTCTGGATCTGATCCCATCCAAGTTGCTTAACTTTGACTCGTCTAATTTCTCTCATTTACAAAACAAGTATAATAATAATATCTTACTTATCAGAGCACTATAGAGAATATCATAGAAAAAGTTTTAGCATAGTGCCAGATACGTAGAAAGCATGCACCATCTTAAAAATTATCATTATTGTAGAAAGGATGGCCTGTGGGCTATAGGGAGAAGGAAGGAATACACTTTTGGTGGTGGATTGGCTGGTGATTCAGAAGGACCTACAATTCCCAGAACATCCTATCTCTCTCTCCTCAGAGCCAAGCCTTAGAGTTTGCTGTCTTGTACCCTCTACCCAGATCATCTGCTCTTATACATTATTGACTAGATCACTGCTTCTCCCATCGTTAGGGAAGGACCAAATTTCTAATTTATTGCCAATTGTTACTTTTTTTATAAACTGCCCTACAAAAATTATTAGAAAATAACAATCAAAAGACATAACAATATAGGCCTACTTATCACATGCTTAGTTATCATGGCAATGCAAATTACTCTAAAAGCTTCTTAATGCTTACTCTCTATTTTGTGCTATCTTGCCATAAAAACAGTCAGCCATGGGTACCAGTGTTTGGTCCTTGTTTGAGGAGCACTGGTGTTAACTTCTCCATAACTTCTACTCATCCTTTGGGTCTTAACTGAGATATTCCTTGCCCTGAGAAGCCTTCCTCAATCATCTCAAGATGGCACTGGTTACCTATCTTGTTTGCTTCCACTGCATACTGTGCTGCCCCTAGACTTACAGGGATCATGTCTTATTCACCTTGCTCTTTTCATTGCTAAAAAACCTGATTCACAGTGGATGCACAATAAATACAGACAGGATTCTTTCAAATAAGGAGAGAATTTAGGTGCACATTGTTCAACTCCATCATTATCAGATCTTGGGATAGGATTATTCCTGGCATTATTTGATTTTGAAAAAATTGCCCCATTGAAAAGTGCTTCTTTGGTAAGAAAATAAAATTTAAAAACTAGTATATTTAGACCCTGGGCAAGTTGTATTCATAGAACTTACTTACCAAGTGGACTTTATTCATAAGCTGCTAAAAGAAAATTGAAGGTTTAATTTGTATCTATTTTTAGAGGTAGATGTATAAATCTTTGGAATCTTTTCCTATCTTTAAAATATTTCGCTTTAGAAGATATGTCTTTGACAGGTCATGATACTTGTGACTCAGAAGACTTACTTAGAGTATAACTAGATATATGCAATTGTTTCTCTTAACCAGTGAGGAATAAAGAAATACCAGTAACTGCCTTACCAAGGGAATAGATAATATTTTAAACAGCACTTCTTTTCCCTTAAAGCTAAAGGAAAAATATGAAAATACAGTTTTTATTTTATAGAGCTTTTATACTTTGTCATAGAGAGAAGTGCCAATCCCCATTTAATAAGGTCATTGTTTGGATGGTCAAAAGAAAACACTGTTTATTTGAAAGATAACCAAATTGCTTTACTCCTCGTAAGTGGGGATCAGTTATTCCCTAGCAATTCAGACCAAATCAATGTTTAAGAAGTGCCCATATGCAGGGCACAGAGCACACTATTATTTGTGTTTGCTCTGAGGAGGGAGGTGGCTTTCTTCTTCTCTTAAAATTGCCCTCAGTCCCCACCCCACTGTTCTCATCGGCGGTGTGGATCCTCACCGGGCAGTCATGAGCCTCTTGCCACTCCTCCAACTTTCTGTTGGCAACAGGAGGATAAAGACTGAGGCCATCTTTATGTTGTAAAACACCCTGGGATAATCCAGGAAGTCTCCAAATAGCAGTAGGAAAGTAGCCCACAGCCTCATTTTATAGACCCAGTGAGGTGGAAGCTTGTAGGGCAGAAACCCCGGGGGCTGTGGAATTCAAGCCAGGCGTCTGGACCTCAAATGTACACAATGTATGATCTGTAGGTTGAACACATGACTTCTCTTGAGCTATTTCTAAATGTGTATATGTTGTTATGCTTAATAAAATAATCATTTTAAAAATAATTAAGACATTTTTGTCATTACGTTTTTTCTTCTATCAACTGATAATTAAAGTACCACTGCTATTCTTATGTGTGGATCTGTGAAAAACATTGAGATTCAGAAGGACTGCTGACTCTATGTAGGAGTAGAAACTGAGATGAGCACAGTCCTGGCTTCTCTTCATCTACACAGGTTTGTGCAGAGCAGGCAGTTTCCAGAAACTCCAAGGAGGATCTGGCTGACTCTGCACAAGAGAGAAGGCAGGTCATGGACAGAAAGCTGATGGGAGTCTTCAGGGAAAAGAAACCTCAGTGTATAGTCACTGTAACCCTGTTTCTGTATTAGTGGACTGTGAATTAAGAGGTGAAGGCCCTTTTGCTCTCAAACATCTTCCACACTCAATCTTCAATACTCTACATTCCAATAATATGGAAAGCTTGCTCTTCACTATGAAGAATCCTGGTTTAAAATAAAATCTGATTGGCTTAATGCTATTTTGAAGTAATGTATCTTCTGTTTTTGTCTTCTTGAAGAAACATCTTGGTTAGAAGAGAAGTTGACAAGGCATGCAGGATGGGGAATCTGGGAGGTAGGAAGAGTACATGGAAGGGAGGAAACCCATAGATTTTCCATATCACAGCACTGAATTTGGATGTGAGGCATGACTGCTTCACGTCCTCATGGAGCGGAGGTGTCAAGGCAGGGACTTGTCTGTAGGACGATACTACACAACAGACCAGGACAGGGATGGATGGTGGACTGAGATAAAGGTAGATATTCAACCAGGCAGGAGAGGCCCAAATACCAAAATAGTCATGTTTGAGGCAATGATTGGCCTATGAACCCTAAAGCAGCCCTCACAGTTAACACAAGAGCAGAGACATGAAGATATGTGAGACTAGGGAGTCATGTGGGCTTCAACTCATCATCCAAGAAGTTTGCCTTTGGAAATCAAAGGCTCTTATCACCAAGCAGCCTTTTAAGGACTGGTATCCAAACAACAGGGGGGAATAAATGCAAGACTTCAAAATCACAGAAATGAGAGGCAAGGGATGTCCTGGATCCAAGTCGTTGCAGGTGGGACATGCAGAATAGATCCTTCAAGGACTAACATGGGAACTCAGAGTTCAGCACTTCAGCATCAAGGTCTGGGAGGAAGAGCAGAACTAAGCCTTGGAGGGGTACTGATGCAAGTGGGAAGGTACCGACAGAGACAGAGAATCTGCTCAGCCTGCATCTGAGAATGTTTACAAGGACAGCAGTGCCACTCCACCTTAGGAGAATTAACTAAGAAGGGCTTTGGATAGGGAGGTTGGTGGTGATGCCTTCAAGAGAATGCAGTCCTCTGATTTCTACCCAACCCCATGGGAAAATGACCAGACTTGGTCAACGTACTTTTGCCTTCTTAGCTTAGAAAAATGGAATCATCCTCATGTCCCATTATAAGTTACAGGGGTTGTGAGATGAATTTATGGCCAAAATCAGACTGCACATACAATTTTTCTTTGCTCTGGTTGTTTACTTGGTGCACAATGGCCCTCAGAGATCTCATGGGAAGATGGGAGTCATATGATTGCAGTGGAATCAGGAGTTCTGGTCTCCTCATCAAAATATTATTGCCAGACTTTCCCTAATTACAATTTCAAGTTAAAAATGTATGATGGATGAGGAGAGCAGGATGGTCTGCAGCACTCCTTGGCATCCGAGAAAAAATCTGATAGAGACAAATAGCTGGATAGACCTTGATTACCACCAGTGCTTGAAGTGGCCCCACAGGATCTTCAACCTTCCTATTCATCCCTATGTAATAAAATATAAGAAGAAACTAGAAAAGAGATGTCACCAATTGCATGTTTTTTTAATATTAGACCTCAGAATACTAGGATTGAAGAGTGACTCTTACTGGTCACTCTTCTTCCTCCCTATGGGTGGATTCTTGATAAGAGTTAGGGGAGGGTGACAAATAGGCAGGATTGGAACTACGTGAGAGCAGAAAACTTGCCAATCTTGTTCAACTGTTCTATTCCAAGCACCAAACTTAGTTTCTAACATATGAGAATCCCATAATGAATACTTATGGCATTTTTGAATGAATGACCTATTTCTCCTAAAGTTTGACAGAAAACGTGGAAGACAGACTTACATGAATTTTGCCTAAATGGCTTTCACTCAACATTTCGTGACTCCTTCCATTACAAGCATTCGTCAGGTTATTCACTTGTATTAGATCTAATAAAACAATATAGCTTAAGATCATTATCTTTGAAGAGATTCTAAAAGAAGTCAATGGGGAAAATCCTCTCCATATGTAAACACAGCTGTTGCTACTCTTCCTCAGGAAGCTAGCAGGCATCAAAACCCACGTCACTCTTACACTTTGCATACAAGGTATGTTTGTACAATAATGCCTGAAGTGACATAAAAAGCATTTTCATTGAATAATATGAAATATGCATTTCACATTGATCATTTTTGAGGGATAAATGAGACCCATGTCATCTGCCTAACAGAGGTCTAAGGTGAATGGAGTGATGTCCAGTACCAATTATGAGTACTCTGTTATTATTTGGTTTACAGAGGATTGCTTCCTCTTTTCTTTCTTTTTACTTCTTTTTCTATCTTTTCTACTCTTTTTCGTGCTCTCCCTTTTATTTTCATTTCAATTTTTCTTTCTTTCTTATTTCTAGTCTAGTTTTTCCTTTCTGTTTATGCTTAAGTATATTCTAGAATTTTCCAACATTTGCTCTCCACTTCCATAAACATCCATGCTGAATTCAGTCATATGAAGGGACTCTCAGCTTTATGAGCTCATTTAAGAGAGCCTCTTCACATGAAGGGATGGGAAGTTTGTCCCTAAGGTATGCCTAGAGTTATTTATCATTTGATACTTATGACTAGAATGAGAAGCTACGTGAGAGCAGTTTCTTAACTACATATGTTCACTGAAAGAATATTTTGTCAAATAAATGACTAGAGACTGAAATCGATGTAGGTAGACATGGCACATTTTAGAACTTAATATAAATAGATGTGGTCTATCTGCATTCCTGCCATCTGAAAGTGGTAATCCCCCACAACTTTGCAGATTCCATTGAATTTCCTGAAAGTGAAAATCTCACATCCCTTTCCTCTCTATCCCCAGGGAATTTCTCAGATTACTCCAAACCCACAATTTGTGTTGTGCCAGGCCATAACTATTTATCTCTGTGATGAATACTTAATGCAAATGACAAGCCATCTGAGGGAGGCTGGCATCCATACCCACTGAGAAGGCCAGTGAGCAGTGTGTGAAGCACTGATGTCTTTAACACAAATGAAAATTAACATTTTTCATCAAGGTCTCACAGTATCCCTCCAGGTAGGCCAACCGCTGTGCCACCTGTTTATAGAAACGCATTGCTAATCAGTCATAAGATCTTGTAAATATCTGTGTTTCTCCATATTTGCTTTTAAGCCTTCTGAGAACATTAGATTAGACTCAATTAGTAAGTTTAATGGTTGCAAAAATATTGAATATTTTAATTAAATGGAAAACATCCTGCTGGGTGAGAAAGAGCATTTCTATCTGGAGCCCACTTCTTTAGCACAAATTGTTGGCTCTGTCTTGAAAGGTTAATCACAACTTTATTGTAATCCAAAATACTGAGGTTGACTTTTTGTTTTTTGCATTTAAAAAAATTATTAAAATGCTTGATAGTCATTATTCAATGATGAAGCTCCATCAAAAAAGTAATGATCTAATTTGTGAATTTGAATTTCATCTTTTCTCCTATTGGAACAATAAAAGGGAAATAGCTACATCAGAAATGTTTCCTATCATGTGAATAGTTTTCATACAAATAAAACAATAAAATATAACCATGCCTCAATAATGAAGCAGGCATCCTTTTCCTCATAATAGCCTTATATATTCTTGGCTCTCTAATTCATTGCTACAGTTTGCTCTGTTTTATTATTTTGCTTGCAGCCTGATTTCCAAAGGGAGGACCCATAGAATGGAATATTAGTCAAATTATAGTTCCCTGTGATTTAGATGCCAGCTTTATTCTTAACAATAAAGCAAGAAAAACTCACACAGGTGATAAGAAACACATTTTATTTACTGACTGATGTTTACATGTTGAATGCTAGAGGGGTTTAGGTTTTCAGCAATAACTAAACTTCACAAAGTTGGTAATTGATAATTTCAAATATTTCCATGAGTCATAACAGTAGGGGGAAGAAAGGTGAGATTTGATAGGTAGGAATACGTGTAAAAAATATAATCATGAAAAGATAATATCTCAGTAATCAAATGCAAGACAAAATTAAATGTTATAAGACAAAAGTAATGATTTATTTTCATCCATCATATTATGAAAGTTTTAATGACCCTTTGCTCTGTTTATCAAGAGAAGATATGAAAACTTGAAAAAAATGTCTGATGCTAGAGCTCAAGGAGGAGTGAAAGACAATGAGACAAGGAACTGGAGTGTGCCTCACTCGAGCTTCAGAGTATTTCCTTTGAACAAAGGAAGTCTGAAAGTCTTGACACTAATTTGTGGTTGGGTTTACACAATGTGGCACAGCAACAGATTAGAAGTAGGGAGAAGTTTGGGTGACTTACGTGCCAATGGCAGACACAGCACTGAAATCCCTCCAACACCATTCCTCAGAGGAACCAGGCAGACACATGGCAACTGTTGGACAGATTAGACTCCCATTCACTGCCCTTTGTGAATGGACACACATTTCACTCACAGATTTGACTTCCTTTCCTGTAGCTTTTCTGTTAGAACCACTATTCCTGGATTTAAAGTAATCCTTATTCATCGACTAACTCATCTCTGACCAGGGGTTGCATTTGTAGCAAAGGAAATATAACTGGTTCACAACCATGGGATTCACTGGTTCTAACCAAAATCCTTGCCTTGGTCTGAATGTGAGCCTCTGTTATCACCTATTCATATGTTAAAACTTTAATCTCCAATGTGATGATATTGGCAGATGGAGCCTTTGTGAGGTGATTAGATCATGAGGGTGGAGCCTTAATGATGGGAGTAATGTCCTTATAAGAAAAGACAGGAGAGACCATATTTTCTATCTCTCTGGTCTCTGTCATGTGAGGACACAGTAAGAAGAGGGGTGTGTTCAAATCAGGAAAAGAGCTCTCATCAGGAACCGAATTGGCCTGCACCTGGTTCTTAGACTTCTAGCCTTCGGGTCTGTGAGAAATCAGTTTCTGTTGTTTAAGCCACTGAGTCATGGTATTTGTTACAGCAAATAGCTGACTATCAGGCCTTATGTCCCAGAAGCATCTGACTTGATAGAATACTGAGTGGTCTACTGGTGCTTCAATTATGGCACTAGCTGGAACACACCTTAACAGGAGACTTCACACTCTTACTTATGTGGTGAATGTTTCATTCTAGTGGACGATCCATGGTGCTATTTTCATCATTAAAAAATGCTCAGATATGGAAGCTAACAAGAGGTGGGAATTTTCTCCCTCACTGTTCTACCTATTAACCCATTTGAAGAACTTTTGCTTCCCATCCCCACAACCTTGGGCTTGTGTGTGTAGAGGATCTAAGACCTAAAAAGACAATGCTTCCACTCAAGAACACTAGCATCCTTTCATTGACTTGGAAGCTGGGACATTTATTTGGCCATTTTGCCTTCCTCAATTATTGAACAAAAGACAGGTATCATTGTGGTGGCTAGGGGTTTGATCCCAATTACCAATGGAAATTTAGGTTGCTATTACAGATATATGCTAGAGAGAATAAAAATTATGCTTGGGTCAGATATTTGTTGTGGAACCTCTTATTACTCTCTTATCTAAAACTACTGGCCTGTAAAAACTTGCAGCAACCAAAAACTCAGGTTAGTAAGGATTTGAATCTCAGAGGAATAGAGGTTTGACTCATGCTACTGAGTAAATAATCCCATACAGCTACAACAGAGAAAAAGATAGGAAGAATGAAGATTAGGTGGTGGCATATGGCGCTATAATGATCGATTTAGGCTACCCAAACAGCTACAGAATCGGGGGTCTATGAGCTATGTTTCATATTAATTATTTAATTTTTCCCCTCTGTCCTTCTTGCTACCATTAGTGACTTTTAGATTTCAAGTCCACATTTGAAAAAATTTATATTACCTTGCCACACCACCTCAGTTGTTGTTTGCTATCCCCAGGACACTTTTCTATTTCTTGTGCTTTCCCTACATCATGCCCACATCTTTGTATGTAAGTACACAAGTGTGTATACTCTCCTAAAATTACTCAGTTTGAGTGTGCAGCATCTTTCCTGCTTGGACTTTAATTAATATACCCCTTTAATAAATAATTCAAGATTTAAAAAAATATTTTATGATAATTATATCAAATTTTTATACTATAATGGTCTTTTACTATGAACAATATTTCATGCACATTATTTCATGTATAGCACTCACACAAAGATTTTGAGAAAGGTATTATTGTCACTACTTTAATGATAAACTAAATGAAGGTAAAACTTTCAGAATTCCCAGACTCACAAACTTGAAGAGGCAGAGCTGGGATTGATGTTTTTTTTCTGGACCCTTTCCATTATGCAATGATTGTTTAATAGAAAATAATGCAAATGCTTTAAAAAAATGACATACAATAAAATTCACTTTCTCTTGGTGTATAGTTATACAAGTTTTAACACTTACATAGAACCAAGTAATCTTCATCACAATGAGGATACAGAAAATTTCTGCCATTTCACCCAGTTCCCTCATTCTGCTTCCTTGTAGTCAATCTGTCTCAGATTGTTCCATCCATTTCTTGAAAAGATTATCTTTTTCCATTGAATTACCTTTACAAATTTGTCAGAATGCAATTGACTTCCAGTCAAAATGGAGGAGTGGGTAGACACACTTCACCTCCTTGTGTAACCACAAACAGGAATTACAACTAAATCCCAAAACAAATAACACCCAGAACTGTCAGAAAACTGAACTGTGTGGAAGTCCTGCATCTAAGGGTTTAAAGAAGCCACATTCATCCAGATGGGTAAGAAGGGTGGAGATGCAGAGATGGGGCAGAAAGACAAGGAGACATGGTGCAGAGAGGCAGCAGTGGCAGGATGGGCATGGAGAGTCCCACATTCACATGTGGTGAATAAAAATCAGAAGGGTTACCTTGGGAGTGAACAATCTCAGCCCCAGACCAGACCACACAGCCCTGGGTGCCAGCACTGGGAAGATAAATCCCCTTAACTTCTGGCTCTAAAAACGAATGGGGGTCTGAGGAGGCAAAAGAAGCTGCCAGATTTTCAGGAAGCTTTGCTTAAAATGGTCTTAAAATGTGCACAAACCCACCCAATCTGGGATTCAACACCAGGGCAATAGCTGGAAGGGTGCCAGTCCCATATGGGGAGTTGGTGAAGTGAGTGGAAAGAGGGCAAGTGCCAGGAAAAGCCCCAGAAGCCCGGCAGTTGCACAGTCCCTTCTCCAAATCCCTCCCCCTGACACAGAGCCACAAAGCAGTGAAGTGGGTTGCCTCACCCTGGTGATTATCTAAGGCTATGCCCCACACAATTTACAGGTGCCTTCGACAGGGAGTCAAAGAAGCGCTACCTGATACACAGAAACAAACACAAGGAGGCTGACAAATTGAGGAGACAAAGAAATATTACCCAAATGAAAGAACAGAAAAAATCCCAAAAAACAAAAACAGAGAAAGAACTAAACAAAATGGAGATAGCCAACCTAGCAGATGCAGAGTTCAAAACACTGGTGATCAGGATGCTCACAGAACTCACTGAGTATGACAACAACATTAAGGAAGAAATGAAGGCTACACTAAGTAAAACAAAGAAAAATCTATAGGGAACCAACAGTGAAGGGAAGGAAGCCAGGATTCAAATAAAAGATTTGGAATGTAAATAAGAAATAAACATTCAACCAAAACAGAAAAAAGAAACAAGAATTCCACACACCAGAAAAAATGAGGATAGTATAAGAAGACTCTGGGGTGTCTCCAAATATGCTAGCATCTGAATCATAGGGATGCCTGAAGAAGAGAAAGAGCAAGAAAGTGAAAATTAATTTGAAAAAAAAATAATGAAATAAAACTTCCCAAGTTTGGTGAAAGACATAGATGTACAAGTCCAGCAAGCACAGAGAGTCCCAAAAAAGTTAGACCCAAAGAGAAACACGCCAAGACACATCATAATTAAACTGCCTAAGATAAAAGATAAAGAGAGAATCTTAAAAGCAGCAAGAAAGAAGCAGAGAGTTACCTACAAAGGAGTACCCGTAAGATTGTCAGCTGATTTCTCAAAAGAAACTTGGCAGATAAGAAGGGACCGGCAAGAAATATTCAAAGTGATGAAAAGCAAGGCCATACAACCTAGATTACTCTATTCAGCAAAGCTATCAGAATGGGAGGACAGACAAGTGCTTCCCAGACAAGGTAAATCTACAGGAGTTCAACATCACCAAGCCATCATTACATGAAATGTTAAAGGCATTAGTTAAAAGCTCACCATAGTGAGGTCACGGGTCACTGGGGGTGGGGAGGAAATGGAGAGAGAGAGAGAAGGGGAGAGAGAGTAAGGAGAGAGATGGTGTTCACTTTTTATTAAGGTATGAGGATGGGATGTCTAGGGTTTTGCCAGTTCACTTTTTATTGGCTCATTTAAGGCAATAGAGTGGGAATCAGGGTGTGGAGTCAATCAAATAGTCAGTTTTCCAAGTTATCTAGGCTTTCTAAAAGAGGGAACTCCATGGGTAGGAGTGGCTAGTTCCTTATCTGCCTGTTTTGCTGGTAGTTGTGTCAAACAGCTGGTAATGTTTTTTCAAGATGGATGTCTTTTAAAATGGATACCTCAGCAATCAAAAGCTTAATGCACACTACACAGTTCTTTTTTTCAGTGAACTAGAATTTTTGTTTCATTATTTTCAGTAGTTCCATTGTTTCTTGTGAAAAATCTATGTTATTTCATTTTCCCCTTATGTGCAATGTTACTTTTATCTGACCGTTTTCAAATTTTTTATTCATCCTTGGTTTTTCATTAGTTTTATTACAAGTTTTGGGGGTATAAATTTTTTCAAGTTGATTCTGTTTTGTATTTAGTAAACTTCTTGCATCTGTAAGTTTATGTATTTTGACAAATTTAGAAAATTTCAGATACTATTTTTGCATATTTTTTTCAGGACCAATGTCCTTTTCTTCTTTATCAGGTACTCCAATAACAGGAATGTTACAACTTTTGATAATGCATCATATGCTCTTGTTCATTATCTTCAGATTTTTTTTCTGTTGTTCAGACTAGATAATTTTTATGGGTATTTTTTCAAATCCACTCTTTTCTCTGTTGTTTCCATGTGACCAAATTCATCCAGTGGAATTTCATTTCAGATATTGTATTTTCATTTCTAAAATGCTGACTAATTTTTTATAGCTTCTATATCTTTGCTGAAAATGTCTCTTTCTATTCATTTCAAGACTGTTCACACTTACTTCATGGAACATGGCTAAAAAGGGTACTTTAGATATTTGCCTGATAATTTCAAAATCTGTGTCAATTTAAGAGTAGTCCTTTGTTGATTATAGTTTCCTTTTCTACTTGTCAAATTTCTCCTGGTTATTTTTGATATGTCATTTTGTGCTGAGTATTTTAATATTACTTTATATGATTTTAGGTATTATTTAAAAACTGTGGAAAACATTGATTTTTGATTTAGTTGAAAACTGTAATTTTTGACTGATATTCTCAAGGTATACCCCATTCCAATATCAAGTTGGTTTTCAAAGCCTTTGCAGTGGTGTCTGCATTTCCCCTGTGCGTATGTTCCCTATGGGCCACTTGGGACCTGGATAGTGAACTACCTTACAGTTCTATTCTTGTAGTCTTCGGTATTTTATTCCAAATCAGTTTCATATATGCACCTCTTGCAGGTAAATCTAAGGCTTGAAACGCAACTTTATGGAGTTGCTTTCTTGAGGTTCTGCCTAGGGCTTCTCATCCTGGCCCTCTGGTCACAAAGGTGGTGATTTAATCGTCCTGCATTGTCACTTACTTCCTGTGACTGGTTCTGCCTCTGGCATGAGTTATGACCTCAATGCTAATGCCAGTACCTCCACTGTGGGAGTACAGCTTTGGGACTAAGCTTGCTTCCAGGGAACAATTGGAAAAGAAAAAAAATCAGGGAGTCAACTCCATTCTTTCTGTTCATCTGGGGTGACCTCAACAAGTGCTCTGATCAGAGATAGAGTTTGTCTTGGTCACACCTGCTGGAAAATTCTGAAATTCAGATTACTTGAGTCTAAGACTGGAGATATGGGAGAAACAAAATAAAATAATTTCCATATTGGTCTTATTTTCTATTTTTATTTCTTTATACTTTCTCATAATTCTTGTTTTATCCACCATCAGTTACTTACAAAGGGTGTTGTATGTTTCTTCTCTTTACCTTAAACAGAACCAGAAACTATTCAAATGGGCTAGTTTTGTTTCCTTGCAGTAGCGTTTTATATTTTCTGAGTATAGCTATACAATACAATCCAGCTTTGTATCCCTGAAAACCTAACACTTTATTTTGCATATCATGGCTATGTGATTAGTATTTGGTAACTTCAGTTACTCCAATCCTCGACAAATACCTCTTCCTATAAACTGTCTTTTAAACTATAAACCCTGCCTGTCTGCAAACACTTTCAAAGATGCATATTTTAATGTTTTATGATTTTTGTAGAGTACACCTTCTTATATTTTAGAGAACTAGATTTCTGGGACTACAGAAGAATGAAGTCCTGTCTCTGTAGTTCGGGAATGCATAAGTGCTATGAAGTGTTTGCAGATGTTTGCATTTATGACATGATTTCTGCTGAAGAGATATTTAGGGTTCCTATAAATTATTTGAAGAGAAGTATGATATAAACAAGAAAATCCTACTTTTTCCCATCCCCATGGTCTTGTGCAGTCCCTGGTAATGCAGGGACCAGCTACCTGCGACTGGCACGAACACACATGGGGTAGGTCTCCATGAAACTTAAGGACATCATAGGATGAAGACTGGGCGTTATTCTTTTAAAAAATTGTGTTGAGATTTGGGGAAAAGAGAAAACAATGACACTTTAATGAGGGTATGCATAATTATAAATTCACTCACTGCAATGGTTTAAAATTCCCCTAAATATATTTTTCTCAGCAGAGAGAGAAAATATTTATGAAGATAATCACTTTACTGAATCAGCTGGAAGAAAAGTTGTTGCTGCTAGACATTATCTGTAACGTTGAGAAACTCAGCATATGATTTTCTGTAAGTATAACTAGCATTGATTTTGTTCATGAGAAACTTACAGATTGGTATAAGATATAAACAGGTAAACACAAACAAAAACAAAATTCACACACAAAAAATTGCATTAAAAGTGAATCATACATATGTTGACAAATTAGTTATGTCTGGGATATTCAGGTAATGTTTTAGCACAGCTTAAATTAAGCATAAATTTGCTGGCAAGAATAAAAGGGAAAGTGTCCCTGGAAAAAGACATAGTTTATCAAAGGCCCAGAAGTCCAGAAGAGCAGGCTATGTTTGGGGAACTATCAACCCTTTAAGGTTTCTGCTTGGTGAAATTTTGTAACCGTACAGCATGGGGCTCAGCTGCTTATCACCCTAAAATATAACCCAAAGATTTGTGTTAAAGGAAACAAGTTTTTATTAACAGGGTTCAAATTTGAGTGGTGGGGCTGAGAGCATTCTTGCTCTGAGTTCCTTTCTCCCACCAGACCCAGAAATTCTCTTGCTTCCCACAAGCTAAAACCACACCCAGGAGTTCCCCACTTCCTTATCTGTCCTTGGAGCTTAGGCCGGCCACACAGACAGATTTCCACCCTCTCTGGGATGTGCACTTGTGGGTTTCTGAGTTGCCATCCCCTTGCAGCAGCTCTCTCTTTCAGGATCTGGGGTGCGCTGCTCCCAGTCTCCATGTAGCAGTGCAGGACCCATGTGCCATGCTGCACTGGATCATACTGTCCCAGAGGCTGAAGCCCAGGGAGGCATGTGTCACAATGTGGGACCCTGCTTCCAGGAATGGGCTTCCAACTGTGCAGGGCCTAAGACCCTGGTGGGCCCAGCAACTTCCTGGTTCCATGAGCGCTCCCATCTGTACAGTGATTAAGGGACAGAGACCCAGAGTGCCCAAGTGCCAGAGCCAGAGCCAAGAGCCTGCACCCAGCACCAAAAGCCAAGAGGGAGAACAAGCCTGTACCAAGTTCCAAAGCAAGAGAGAGCCCTCGAACCAACAGAGTGGCTTCTGCACACCTCCTGTTTTAAAAAGACCTCTCTACCAAAATTCCATGCTCTCCAGAAGCCAGTGTTCTGATCTACTTCTTTCCAACCAATGGCCAAGTTTGTCTTTGCCCTTTTTTCTGGGCATGGGAAGAAGTCTCCAGTCACCCTGGGCAGAGCATCCAGCCCCCACAACTCAGCTATCTTGTGTCACTGTGCTAGTAGCCTCAAGGCTGTAGGCTATTAAGATCCAGCTTTTGTTTCAATCCTGAGAACTCTCTGCCCCTCCTCCTGTTAACTGCGTGGTGTTTATATCAGCCTCTTGCCTCAGGCAATTCTTTTTCATGCAGTCCCTCCCTTCACAGAAAGCAGGCTGCTTTAGTCTGCTACCTAGCACCCTTCCTGTCCCCTGCCTTTCCTGCCAAGATGGGGAGCAGTCTCTGTGGTGGGTTTAGGGGTGGGGTTCCCTTGGAACTGGGGTCCCTTGCTTTCCAGAAATTTCTGCTTTGACCTTCTCCATTACAGTTTAGGGAAGTAGGTGATGAGGAGGTATATTTCCTGATGGTAGAAAATGATGGAATTTCTGTAATATGTAAAATATTTAGGTGTTTATTCTTCAAACTTTGACCTCTAGAACAATTTAATCAGGTGAGTGACAATCAGATCTGCATTTTTGAAAGCTGTCTCTGGTAAGAGCCTAGTGTATGGATCTGAGAATGTAGAGACTGGAGAAAGTGGTCCAGGTGTGTGTTGATGAGAAGTGGAGTTAAATTGATGGCAGGGAGACTGGAGAAGGACTGATGAGAAACAGGACAGAAACACTGGAAGGGCTCAGTGACACTTGTGAGAGATGATGACCCCAAGGCTCTAACTTAGGTGCTTGGATGGATGTAAATTCTACAAAGTAGGAGAAGTAACACAATGAATTCTGCTTTGAACAGGAAGTATTTGAGATGTCTGTGGAAGTTCACAGTGGAAATAAAACTACCAATAAGAAATCAGGATTTAAAGTGAGAATTTCAGGAATATTGTAGTGTAGGTGGTTGTTAAAACCAAAAAGGTGAATGCAATGTCCTTATGAGGGAAACTGTTTATAAGATAAAAGGTCAGTGACAGATCCTGTCTAAGAGGTAAGAGGTTGTGACAGAAAGGGATTCTGACAAAAGATGTCCTGCAGCACAGAATGTAGGGTGGACACAACACCAGGAAGAGAGCCAGGAAATGGTGATGTCACGGGGTGCAAAGGAGAGGGAGCTGTGAGAACTAGGGGGTGGGGGAGGAAAGGCAACAAAATGAAAACCCTGTTAAAGGTCAGGGCCCAGGGGGGCAAACACTGAAAATTATGATCAGATTTGGTTGAGAGGACAGTTGTGACCTTACTGAGAGACATTTGCATGGCCTGTTACTACAAAAATGAGATTTTACAGATACAGGCATAAGAGTTAAAGAAGCAGAGGCAGGAACACACTAGTCCTTTGGAAGCCTTCAACGAGGAGGCCAGGACAGGGAAGGGCTCCCCTTCCCATGAACACCCTGGCTCAGCACCAGTCACCTCAACATAGGTGGTGGCACTAACTGCCCTTCCACTCCCCCAACTCTAATTCAGCTTGTGTGACAGCATCGTATTATTCTTTCTAAAACACCATTCTTAGGTAATTGTCCTGCTTCAAAGCTTTACCAAAAACAGTTATTACTTGGAGAAAGCAAGCCATTGGTCAGCGTCTCGCTGACCTCAGCTGCATTCCACTGCTTTAGACTCACAATAACTTCTCCCTCTGGAAGCAACAAGGTCATTGAAGAGTCCCCCTTCCCACTCTTTGATGAACCAACACCCCATTCCCTCTGTATTCCATTGTGCCATTCCCTCCACTGGGCATTTCAAAGAGCTTCCTAACAGCCTAACCCATGCCACTTTCTCTAGAGCTGAAAATGACTCAACGCCATAGTGTCCTTAACAGGAATTTCAGGAGCATTGATTTAGAAGTTAAATGAGTCTATATCAAATCCACTTAATTTTACAGTCAATTCTGCCATAATGAAATATGTGCATTTCAGAAAATAACTATGTTATGCAAAATTGCACAGTAAATACCACAAGACTTATGGGAAAAAATGAGACCAGGGATTCAACACTGAAAACTGTTGTCTATAACACACTAAGATCAAATAGAAATGGTAGTGAGGGAGGAGACAGCATAGGAAGAACTCTGAGACTGCACTGCTGTTACTGGCCAGAGTCTAGCATCCTGGTCACCAGGAAACACCTTTTAGCACTTAGGTAGAATAAATAGTAAACGGAGGCAAGGAGGAGGAAGGAGACAAGTCTCGCACACTAACTCAGCAGTCCTGAGCTTGGTCTGATAATATTGCCAGGTTTCCAATATCACAAGAAACACTATGTTAGCAAGAAAGAAGAGAAGTCCCTGAAATTCTATTTAGCGTTTCCACCATCTGGGAAAGAAGGCCTTGAAACTCTGCTTTCATCCCAGGGTCTGGAATTCAGGAGAGGGTCCACGGTGCTCAAAGAAGCGGCCAATAAAACAACTTTGGTTAATTGTCTACCTCTGGTCACTATTGGTTTTACGAGGAAGTCCCTAATGCTTACAGAAAGAGCCTATAAATAACTTTCGAAAGTCCTCCAATTTTAATTAACTGCCTCCTGTCATGTATTTGTTTTACAAGAGGAACAAATGGAGTCTGGAGCAAGATAAGGACTCCGGCTAAGAGATCCCCACACATACCTAAGTTTGGGTAGTCACGCCCACCTGAGAAAGCTGGCACCACATTTGCCCATTAAACAATACGTAACTTTTATCTCCTATCCCACCCACTATATTGTCGCAAATTCTGGCCGGCAGAATTCGTGTGGCCATAACTGAATGCGTGAATAAGCTCACATGGAAACACGCAGGAATAGAGAACCGGGAGCACGCGACTCCTCCATTATCGTACGGGAGAGAGCCCTGAGCCTTGGGTCCAGGGGTTTCTATTGATCATCTAGGGCACAGAGCATCAGAATGGTCCTCACCAACCATGTATAGACTGTAGATTCAAGTCAGGCAGCAGACGGTCCAGGAAGGCACATCAAAAGGAGAGATTTGCAAGTGAAAGGGCAACAGTCCCAGGCTGAACTGAAAAGAACCGCAAAGACTGGCTGGGAAGAGCCCAGGCATGCATCAGCACAAGTCCCCCCAATCCAGGGAGAGAGATTTTTAGTAAGAACAAGGCTTTATTTTAAATCTAAGGAACATGCCAGCCCAATTTCCCCACAGGAAACTCCACTACCACACGTGTGGGTCCTGCATGCTGACCCTACGTTTCACGAGAGACTGTGCTCCCCTACACGTGAAACCATAAGAGCCACAACTGCCAAGGTGGATGCATGAATTTCCTTTACTATATAAGTCCTCAGAACAAGTCTCTCTCTCTCTCAGTGCTCTTGGCTCTTGGGCCACCAGGCCTCTGGCCACCCAGCCTTGAGCCACCCCGGGGGCTTGCCACCCTGGTCTTCAGCTGCTCTTACTTTTGCAGCTCTGCTTTGCCCTGAAACTTTGCCTTTCACCCCTCACTCTAGCTAAGCCTGTTCTCTTCCATGGAAATGGATCACTAATAAACTGACTACGCACTAATAGATTTGCTGATCTGTAATTCTTTACATGCGTTAGCAAGAAGAACCAGGTCTCTCCCGTGAACAGTAGCACCTTTTTGTATTTGTTCAATGGTCGAGAAATACATGAGTACCACAGTAAATATGGCACTGTACCGTGAAAAAGCCTCAGGTTGTGCTGCATGTGGATGCCTGAGGGTATAGCTTGTGAGTTACTGAGGTGGAGTTAAGGGTAAAAGGAAGGTGACAGAAAATCCGATGAAAAGTTGTATGCAATATGGAACCATGGGAGGTGAACTGAGGCAGCTAGCTGGTGGGCATCCGAGGCTGTGCATGTGTGCATTGTGTGTGTTCTGATATTGCTTCTTTCAGCTGGGGACAGTTTCCTGTGTTCAGTAATGTTTCCAGAGGACGAAATTGAGTATAAGCAGGAGTGAAATTTGCATTGTGCTCACTTCCCTAATATATCAATCACATTGAAACTTTATGTTTTCGAAGCTTGCCAGAGAACTGACTACATTTTTTCTGACCCATGCCACCCTAGTTACTGAAGTACTACCTTTGTTCTTGAATGCCCCTCCATCCTATGTATATCCTATGTAAAAATTTACCTGCCATGTCCCTATCTTGATCATCTGCCTATCACATGGACATGCTGTGTATCTCTGAGCCTCTTTTCTGTGCCTGGGACCCTAACATTTACTTCCAGGATCTGTGATTTTCATCACCTGCCTGTTTGTTTACTCGAGTCTGAAAATATTATCTCAATCCTGATGGCCTGCTCTTTCTCACTGGCCCTCTTTGTAGAGAAAACCATCTGTCTAGAGCATGCCTCTCAATATTGGATGCACTTTATAATCAACTAGGGGCTTTGAAAAATTCTAGTGCTCACTTGATGTCCCAGAGTCATTACTCAGAATCTCTGGGGATAAGGTTCAAGATGATCCATTTTTAAAGCTCTTCTGGTGATTTTAATGTGCAGTCGAGTTGGAGAACCACTGGACTAGACTGGTGCTTCTCAGACTTTTATGAACATTAGGATCACCTGGGGATTGGCAGAAAATACATCTTGGATGGGGCCTGGCATTATCCATTTCTGATAAGCTACCAGGTTTTGTGGTTGCTGCTGGCCTAAAAGTAACACTTTGAATAACTGGGTCTATTAGACAATCATGCAATATCTTTCGCCTTATTTATCCTTAGGGTGCCATGTTCTATCTGCCTTAAAGAGTCTCTTCCCAGGTACTACAACAGGGAAATGTGATTGGCAACCAGGACCTGGCTTCTCCCAATGTGGTCCTCAAGCTAATGCTGTGTCTTCCCCTAGAAGTCCTGTTCTCATTTGGTCTTCAGCTCCAGTGTCAGGACTCTGGAGCTCAGATACACTGTCCAGGAAGGTAAGGTTCTCTTGAAAAGCCAATGAGAGCACAGAAGTCAGAATGTCCTCTTATTATCACTGCAGAATATCAGTTACTTTTTCTTTTTTCTTTTTAAATTATATTTTCTTGGCTGTGGCTGGTGTGGCTCAGTGGATTGAGTGCTGGCCTGTGAACCAGAAGGTCGCTGGTTCGATCCCAGTCAGGGCACAAGCCTGGGTTGTGGCCAGGTCCTAGCTGGGGGTGTGAGATAGGCAACCAATCGATGATGAGTAGTGTTCTCATAGCCTTGAGACCGGGCCTGATAAACTGTTCCTATAACATGAAGTGGACTCACATGCGCAGAATTATATTATATTATGTAATGTTCTGGCATCTTGCCGGCTTTGTCCCCCGCTAGTACTTAAACAGGTAGGGACTGCCTACTGGGGACAATGATGATGAGAGACATGCAAAGGGACAGATGCCACGATGGGTGCCATGCTGGGGAGCAAGGGCCAAGACATCAGACATGCAGACAGACATGCAGCTTGCAGTGTGCGTGGCTTGCCCACCCACGAATAAGGTCTGTCAGACATCCCAACGGCTCCGTGAATATGTTTCCATCTGCATGAATACCATGAACCTGCCTGGCCTTGAAGGGTGGCAACACACATTCC